>JALBCR010001671.1:0-139720 GCA_030710515.1 Abscondita cerata | reverse complement strand
TTGCTAATAATGTTTGTGAGATGGTTGATTTTTCCGCAAAAAATCATTCAGAACATTAAAATGGATTGCCACCTTTAGTGTCAGTCTTCAAAGTTTTCGCGAATAGTAACTCTTCAAACATTTGTTCGCCTTGATAAATCGAGACATATACCAATAATAATCTTCATTGCCAGGTAAAGTTGACTCGTCCAGTTGAATAGAAAAATGAGTTGTTTACAGATAATTACACAAGAAACTTTCAACATCAGAGCTCATTTCATCAATACGTCTTTGTACAGTGTTGTTACTCAAAAGGAATTCTTTTAAGTATGTCAAATGAAGATTTGTGCAGGACAGTTTTTAAGACCTCTTCAACAGCAGGCAAAATTAACTCCTCTCCAATGGTATGCGGTTTCCCAGATTTTGCTATAAGTAATGAGATATTGTAAGATGCCCGCAAGCCATCGTCGTTAGCTTTCAGACGTTGAAGCGAACATACTATGCACGGTGGGTCTCTTTTTCATACTTTTCCTTCAATGTTTGGAAATATTTCAAATCCTTACCTATTTTGTCAGGATGACACCTTCTTAGATGATCTTCCAGCCGATGGTTTCATAGAGTCATTGCTCAAGACTTTGTTGCATAAAAGACACATGGGCAATCGCTTGTCTGTATTTGATGGAAGAAACCAAATTTCAAATATTCAACACTGTACTGTCGACACTTCTTCTTAGATTCAGCCATGTTTCGTATCAATTACTTACCTGTAAATATGAAAAAATGTTTGTTAAGTAATCTTAAAATGATTTAACAAACATAATAGAAGTGGCTTTTTAAGATACAAGTTGCTAACAAATAGATAGGTAGGTACTTACTTTTCCAACACTGGCAAACAATAATATCAATTCACTTTAATTTTCAAAAGTCTGAAAACTACTTCCGTCACTGGTGAACACTTATATAGGTACACTTTCTTTTTGAAATTCCGGAAACAACTGAGTAATGTTTATCATTCGCATTCGTATTTATATTAAAGAAAAAATCCAACAAGTTCATGCAAGTTCAGACACGACTTTAACTAGGCGGGCGGGCGGCGCGGCATCGGCGAGTCTTGACACGCTCTTTCTGAATATGGAATATGCGAGTTCTTACAAAACAATTGCTGAGCTTCCTATGCTATTGTCTTCCTATATTCATAGGAGAAGTCAAGCTTCTAATAATATTGTCTGCCTATATATATTATTGTCTCCTTATTCATAGGAGAAGTCAAGTCGGGTCACCTAATACATTTTATAGACCCCCGTTAACGAGTTGTGGACCCCCATTTTTTTTCCACGCAAGCGTAGACCCCTATCGGGCTCCCGTGGACCCTGGGGGTCCACCTGGACCACTTTGGGAATCTAGAGTCTATAGCTTTTGTTTGAACCATTTCTTTCTTAATCACAATTTAGTTTTTACTTATCGTGGCGATGTCGAGTTTTGAGGTAAACGCTTGTTTTAATTTATGTTTAGTAGAGTAGTATAGTTTGCGACCTATATTTTTCAGTTCAGTGGTTTTTTCAAAACAAGAGAAGTTAAAAACGTCACTAATTAGTTATCAATAAATATCAGTGGTAAACATAATAAATTGTTAAATAACAGGAATAGCAATATTTTTCGAAAAAAAGTTTCCCACTATAATTTCGTTCCGGATTTATATAGAACTAAATTTAATTTTAGAAATTAATAAAGTAAAGAACATTTTTTGCTTCCAAATTAACTTTATTAACTCAACTGAGTTAAATCACATTTTCACAAATATTCATAATTATTCTCGGGTTTCAAATTTGCAATTTGCGTTTAGGTTGTATAACACTTCACCTTAGTTCATGATGCACAATTAACTAACTTTGATAAGTTTCCAAAGATGTTAATTCTCAAAGTACTCACGTCTGTTTATTTTAGGCACTTTTACAGTTATCATTCTAATTAAATCTGTAACTTTATTTTTTACATACTAATACAAGTTTAAAATTTAATAAATGAAAGTAATTTTACACAGAATTAAACCATTACAGTTACATATAATGATCAAAATATTCTACAATAATTGCTAGAAATATAAATTAGAATCATTATACAAATTCAAGATAATCATAACATACGAATAATTTTTGCTTAAATTGAGTGCACCTTTCGTTTATTATACACACATTAGCATAATCTAAAATATTTCTTATTTTGTTAAAACAAATAATTTTTTGCATCTTTTTTCCAACTTTTGTCTTAAAAGTTAAATGTAGAGTAAACTTTTAGAGAAATTGACTAAAATTAATTTTGATAATAGGTTATCAATTAGAATGTTGTAAAAGAAGTTCTTGAAGCTGCAGTCAATTTTGTATGGTTGTCTGGAGATTGAACTGGCCATGCCAAAACCTCAATTCTTGCTTCATTTACCCAATCAGTAACAACACTTGCCACATGTGGATATTATTGTCACACATAGGGTTCAAATTTCGTCCCAACGCTTTTGTAAGTAGTTGAACAACAGATTCAAGAATACTCTGAATATATTGATCAGCATTTAATAATTAATCTAGTAAAACGACTTCAGTTTTCCTATCCAACAAAATTTCCACCAACTTCTGTAGCTGTGTACTTTTTGGGCATGCTGAAGCCTTGTTGCATTACCAAGCTGACGCTAAAATCTCCGATTATCTGGTTTTAATCCGAATCGCGACTCGTTAGGAAAAAGTATAGCTGACCATTGCTTTTGAGTCCAGTTTAAATGTTCTCGATGTTTTTGATTTTCTCTGATAATAGTGGAACCCTAAGGGGGTGTTTCAAGTAAAGCTTGACTTCTCTTAAACAACGATTGATTTGGCTGTAGAATTTCACATTATGTGCTCACTGGGGAACCGATTTTAACTAAGTAGCAGATAGTGAACTCTGTCGGCCAATCTCAAGAGTGATGTACCCGTCCTGAGTAGCAGTGGTGACGCGTTTTCTTCTAAAATGTAGATCTTAGTTTGAGCATTCCAACTGCCCCATTCATTTTGTAAGGATACAAATGTTGACGTCAAGACTCGGCTGTGAAGTATTCTGGAAGCGCCAGTTCCCGTATTGACCAGATATCAGCTCATTGGAGTCTCGTACATGTCGGCCATCAGTACCTAGGGTCTACCACGAAGAGGTGAGTATCAGAGTCAAGCAAAGGAGAGGCTAGTGATGTCGCATAACGAGTCATCATGTTTTGCGCTTCACTGCTTTTCGGAAAAAATTAATAAAAAAAATTGAAGAAATGGAAAAATATATCTCAGAAATCAAAAACGTACATGGATAAATAAAAAGGACATCAAAAAAACTTTGCTCACTCATGCGAAAGGTTGCGGAAGAACAGAGACAAAATAGAGAAACAATAATAGATTTAAAAACAGAAAAACCGAAACAACAAGAAAACATAATCTGGAAATTCAATTGTTAGAAAAGAAACCGATATGAAAAACGTAACACGTGGACATACAAAGCAAAATTACATTAAGTTGTAAGACCATGACATAACAATGCAATCAAGAGTGGGATCCCGGAAGTTATCAAAGAACAAAAATAATAAAAGAATAAACAAGCAAAACGTCAAATAACATTATAATTTTTACAGACAACGATAAAAACAGAAGAACGAGGACTTGCAAGATGCTCCTAAACAGATATCCAGAGCTGGAAGCTTAAAATGCAACAGACTGTCTAGAAGAAAAATACACAGAACTCACGATGTGCACCTCAAAAAAGACTAAAGAAGGAATAACCAATAGGAAACACAATGTAATGATGTACTTTTACGACACAACTAAACAAAACGGACGAAGCCAAAAGACCTTTTCGAGATGACAAAATACAGTAAAACAGAATAGTAGAAGAAGGTATGGTAGATATTATATAATAATCCCACAAGGCATAAACACAAACATGCTAAAGAAATACTTAAGGTGAACTATGCCAAACAAAACACAAAAATAAAAATAAGAGAAACATGACAAAATGAAAGTACGGGAAAAAAATGAAACAGCTGATGCAATTATAATCACCAATACCCAAGAAAAGACATACGCAAACACTCTCAAAAAATTAAAAAAAGAATTCAATGACGATAAAACAAAGCAAAATATAGAAAACAACAAAAGTAATTTACTAATTGCAGTGAAGAAAAATGTGGTTGAAAAATAAAAAGAAAAGAGTTAAACAAGGTAATACCTGGACAGAAAGTGCACACCGTAGGAGAAAACAAAACAAAAATAATGCATATAAAATGGAATGGATTAATTAACAAACATAGATGAAATAAAACGAATTAATTAAAACCGGAAAAATACAGTATAAAAAACAGCTGAGCATTAAAGCCCTAAGACCAAAGCTAAATGGAAATCAAGCGGCTACTATTGTAACAACTGAAGAAAACGCCAATCAAATTTTAGAAAACAGAATAGTTCAAATTGGTTTCAATCAATGCAAAATAGAAGATAAGTATAACCTCCAGCAGTGCTATAGATGCTAGAATTTTGGACACAGCGCGACAACCTGTAATGACATAGACCAAAGTAAATGGTGCATGCGATGCAAAATTCAAGGCCATACAAAGCAAACTTGCCAAGGCAAACCTTATTGCCCTCTATGTGACACCAAAGGCCATTTGGCCGCAAGTGGAAAATGTCAGGTATTCAGAAACGGCCTGCGTAGTGGGAGACAAAAACGCGTATAAAATTCAAAGTCATTCAAATTAACGTAAACAGGCACCAACCTGCACAAGATCTCGCTATAGCTTTTGCAAGACATAGTCAAGCCGATATACTAACGGGTGCGCCATCTAGACAGGACCTATTGAAATGTTTAATAACTCCGCCATTTTTCAGCAGATTTTGACAAGTCAGCCAGATTCTGAAACGTCAGCCTATGCCATTTTAGACATGGATCGACTCACACCAAAAATTTGGGCTATAATTGTAGCGCTGTACATCGAAAGCAATCGTTTAATTGTAAAAACTGTGCGTGCCTATCGTAAGAAATATGGAAGACATTCGGCACCTTCCGGCAAGACAATCCGTACTTTGGTGAAAATTTCTTTGAACACGGGTCTGTAGCTACTTGAAAAGTAAGGTGAATGCCAGCAAACCAAAGACTATTGAACAACTAAAAGCTAATATCAAAGCAGAAATTGCTGCTATTACGCCCGAAATGTTGTCAAATGCAATGCAAAATGACCAAAAAGAGCCGCTATTGGTCGATATTGTATTCTAAGTGAATTGTCATTAAATGACATTCTATACCGTAAATAAACCTTGTTTATCTTCCAAAATTGGTTGAAAAATGGCGGAGTTTATTAAACATTTCAATAGGTCTTGTCTAGATGGCGCACCGGTTAGCTATAACAAAACCTAATCCAAAAACCAAAGATAAATGTAACGTGTTTGTTAATAAATCTGTGTAGTCCAGCCTAGTCATTATAAACCAAAACCTAAGTATTTGTAATATATTTCTTTTAAAATACTCTATAAGTATAAAATGGATGACTATACAATATTTAGCACTTATTCTAGTCCTAACTCTACTTTAGAAGAGGTTGAAGAAGCATTAGAAGAAATAAAGCAAAAATGCCAAACGGAAGGGAAAAAGTGAAATCACAAATCATAATCACAAGCGACTTTAACGGAAAAAATACGTAATGGGAAGAAAAAAACCGACAGAAGAGGAGTTATTATGCTTGGTCTGCTTTTTTAAACTTGGTGATACTAAACGACAATAAAAAACCTACTTTTAAGAAGAGAAATGGGACATCATTCATCGACTTAACCCCCTGGTAAGCAAAAACATGGCAAAAAAAAAATAATATGGAAACTAGGTAAAGAAGAAACGCTCAATGTTACAAATGACTACAAATATATTCTAGAAACAAGATGGGTCCTAAGAAAAATAAACAAAAAAAAGTCAATAGAACACTACGAAAAACTTAAAAATCCGACACAAACAAATGTAACAGTTAAAAAAGTCACAACACACATACGCAACGCCTACTTAGAAACCACACCAAAAATTAAGACTAGTACAAGGTACGAATTACTATGCTGGTGGGACAAGGAGATAGCAACAAACATAGAAAACTACCGAAAACGGAAAGAATATACCAAAGAGAAAAAACAACCAAAAAGGGAAGAACTGCAAATAAACTATAAAAACGCAAAAGAAAACTAAAAAACAGCATAATAAATAACAAAAAGAAGTGGAAGCAAATTATCGACAACCTTGATAATGACATATTTGGAGACGCGTACAGGATAGTTCGCGAACAATTCAAATTAAATACACCAAAAATAAAGTTAACGGTAAAAAAAAATCAGCAATAAATTTTTTATTTCAAAGACAACAAAATCTGAAATATCAACCAAAATACCGAAAACAAATGATAACGAGATAACTAATTTAGAAATGGAAGTGGCTATCGCAAAAATTAAGATAAGAAAAGCCTTGGACAAAAACTTATATTCTTACAAAAACCAAAACGAAACAAAACAGGGACATAAATACAAACCGATTTGCTACTAGATATACTAGGAAGATGTATAAAAAGCATAATAAACGAGAGACTCAATACAGAGACTGAAAATGCTGGAGGGCTCTATGAAAACCAATATGGTTTCAAAAAGGTCGATCAACAACTGATGCCATAGAAAAGTGCTGGATTTCGTCTACAAAACAAGAAGAACAAAAAACCATGAAGTGCTATAATCCTTATAGACGTTAAAAACGGTTTTAACATGGTTTTGTGGAAACTCATAACACAAAGAATGAAACAAAAATGTATACCAGAACACCTTATAAACATTGTCAGAAGCTACCTACGAAGAAGAAAAATTAAAATTAGTACAAAAAACCTTATAAAAAAAATTAAGGTAGGAAAAGCCTTAGACCAAGACAATCTACCACCAGAGGTCATTAAATTAATAGCCCAAACGCCACTAAACATACGCAATATATTCAATAGTTTGCTATTAAATACAAAATTTCCCGAAGAATGGAAGACAGCCAAAAATTATATTCTTACAAAAACCAAAAAGAAACAAAGCAGAGGACATAAAATACAGACCGATTTGCCTACTAGATATACTAGAAAGATGTATGAAAGCATAATAAACGAGAAACTCAATACAGAGGTCTAAATTCTGGAAGACTCCATGAAAACCAATATGGTTTCAAGATAGGTCAATCAAAAACTGACGCCATAGAAAAGTGCTGGATTTCGTCTACGAAACAAGGAAGAACAAGAAACCATGGAGTGTTTTAATCCTCATGGACGTTAAAAACGCTTTTAACATGGCTTTGTGAGAACTCATAACACAAATAATGAAACAAAAATGTATACCAGAACACCTTATAAACATTGTCAGGAGCTACCTACAAGGAAGAAAGATCAAAATCGGCCTAAAAAACATTATAGAAATTAGAGCAGGAATCCCGCAAAGATCCGTCCTGGGACCGACCCTATGAAATAATGATGATCTTGTACACTAAGTCTATCCAGAGGACACGGAAATAATCTGTTACGCGAACGATGTTGCTATTGTGACAGCAGCTAAAAACCCGGGCGAACTACAATTAAACGGTGACGAAACGTTACATAAGATTAACCTATGGTTAAAAAAAACAAACTCGCACTGGCGCCAGATAAAACGACAGCCACCATTCTAAATTGAAACAAGAAAGCAAAAAACATACATTTTGAACTTGACGATTATAAAATAAAACCTACAAAAGAAATACAATACCTCGTTGTGACAATTGTCTATCGATTGACTTTCACAAAACACGTCTACAAAGTAACGGAGAAGGCAAAAAAACGTCAGAGCCCTGACATGTTTGCTTCCTAACAAAAGGGATCCGACGGAAGACAGGAGAAAAGTCATGTTAACAGCTATGCAGTCCATTGTTCTATACGCTGCCTCCAAATGAATCACAGTCGTAAACATTAAAAAATGTCAAATAGAAATAGCTAAATGCCAAAGACCTCTTGCTTTAAGAGCATTGAACGAGGTTTTAATGGTCATAACTAGGACGATACCCCTAGACCTATTAATAATAAAAAGAGCTGAAATACACAAGAAAAAGAAACAAATAGAAGAAATTAACAAAGAGCTAAAAGAAAAGAAAGAAACAAAACCATAAACAAGTGGTAAAACGTGGATGTTTTGGCAAATATTTATGTACAATTAAAAAGAAGACACAAGTACGTGCTGGTACTGTGAAAAGAAAGAAGACGACGCAAAACATACAATATTCGAATGTAATAAACGGGACGAAAAACGCAAAGCAGCAGAAATAAAGTCGACAACAAACTACAAGTAAAAACCTTATAACTATCATGATAACAAACAAGAAAAACTGGAATACAATCAATAACTTAATAAAAATAGTAATAAGTGAAAAAAAAAAGCAAACAAAAACAGAAACAATATAAAAAAAGGAAAATAAGCAAAAAATAAGAACAAAACCACTGTGAAAAAATTGAAAGCAAGTGTAAGGCCTCCCTTATTATTTTGATGTAAATCTCCGGGTAGTGCCAAAATCACAAAAAAATGGAAAACTGGGAAATTAGTTTAGTTGGTTGGCGTCTGCTTCAGGTGAATCTAACATAACGTTTAAAACAAATTTAACTGAAAGTATTTATGATAATTCTCTAAACCCCAAACAAAAAAAATTTTGACGTCTATTTTGTGTATCTATACATGTTTATTAAAAGGAAATGTATGCTTATACTTATTAGTGGGTAATAGTTTTGTAATTTTTGTTTTAAGTTACCTAGCAACCAAACTCAACAACAAAGACAATATTAACAAAAGTAAAATCAATCAAATCAAATAAAAATTGATATCCTTAGATTATGTTGATGTCGGTATCTTATTGACTTCTGACTTTATTTCTTTACAATTAAAAATGTTATATTATAAGATGTAATAAATGTTTTTTCAATGTTTTTACAACGATCTTTGGCAATTTGATAGCTTTAAATGAAAAGTACCTTTATTATACCCGATAGAGAATATCTGATGTCGGTGTCCAAGGCTACTATGTTCTTATGCAATCTAGTTTTGAGCAAATTTTGCTTTTATTAAAGCCCGGCACCTCTATTGTTGAATCTTTGTAAACAAACAGCTCCTCTTAGTCGGAAGTGATCGTGGGCTGATTGAGAATCGTTCGTTCGTGGATAGAAATACATATATTATTATAGTGACTAGAGTTCTATTAACACATATAAAAACACATCGACACGACAATGAATAATATCTTTTTAGAATGAATAGCAAAATATAGTTAATCTCTGCAAACAATTCACCAAATTCGCGTGGCGAATATTGTTCAAACAGTATTTTACAATAATTACGGCGAGTACCGGACCTCGGTCAATTATTTAAATAGATTAAAAGCGCACAAAATTGATCAGGTACTTTGAAAGATCTTTCTAGTTTACAAAATTATCTATGAAGCGCCAAAAAGGTACGTTGCTAAACTCACGGCTACGCGAACTATACATAGGACGCGACAAATTTTATGAATGACATGCATAAAAAAATTAACTTAGTTTGTATAACTAGGAAGTCTTCGGTGTTCGACAGTTAATCGCCAGATGTGACAGCTTCCGTATCCAAATCTAATATTTTATTACCCAATGAAGAAAACGGAAAACCAAAATAGACTCCGTTGATAACATTTGCTGGGCTGCTCACAAAGAACCGGATAAACAGCTTATCTTAGGTGGTGTCCTTGACCCGAAGGAGGTTTGAAAGTAGACGAAGATTTCAGCGTGGGGTGATACCAGACCTACTTTGATATTTTATAATTTTCAAATTATTATTCTTGCCAGCATAACCATAATTAATTATCCATTGATTAGTTAAGACGGAGTACGTCTGCAATGACCAGCAGAATAAGCCAAAGGGAAAAACTCACAAAAGAAACAAAAAAGGCACCTGCAATTAATAGAACTTGTAAGAGCAAATATTTTATTAAAACAATAGAAAGTAAAAAAAAGATACTTACACAGGAACAATAGTCAAAGACTTATTTCTAATTTGAATGGGATGATTTTATTTCAATTGATATTACAAAGCACATGTCTAATTGCTTAATTTTTAGACAGCATTTTCCATGTACACCTTTTCGCGACAGTCAGCACATAAAAGTAAGGTATAAATTTTGCAAATGCAGACAAATCATCAGAACTGACAATTCCAAACTACTAAAATCCTCAGAAATTTTTAGTATAAAAATTCATATTCAAACGCATAAGTGTAAACACGGCTGTCTATACTGTAGGGAGAGTCTATAAATCAATTATTTGCGAAATAATACCGTCACAAATCATAACTTTTTTCACCCTTCAACTTCAAGAAATGCGTACTTAGTAGTTCGAGATTTAAGTTTTTTAGCTGGAAGTTAAATTGTCGTTTATCCCATTGTCGTATTAACGCACTTTTTACGGAAAATTTACGGAAACAGAGATACTCTAATATTGTGTATATCCTCCTTTACACTTAATTAATGCTGATTTGCGTCTTGGCATTCTAGAAATTAAACTTTGAATGCTTTCTTAAGAATTATTTATCCATTCTTAAATTGCTGCATCTACCAGTTGATTGTGGTTGACAGGTACTAGTCTACAACATCGAATCATCTTTATAATATTGTTCCATAAAAGCTCTATTGGGTTTATGTTAGGACTATTGGCGGCCCATTCCATGACTAGGAAAAGCAACAACATTTAAATTAACCATAACATGCTTAGCCACATAGGGACAAGCATTATTTTGCATAAACAAGAAATTCGGTAAAAGGGGCAACTGGCATTACATGTTTAAAATAGTAATCTGCATTTATTGACATAACACAAACAGGGACGGACTTTGTGCGACCGTCGAAACAGATGCCTCCTCAAAACATTACAAACCTACGAACAAAAGGGACTCTAAGGCTAATTCTTGTTTTATCTAAAAATAAAACAATTTTCCAATCATCAACAGTCCAATTTTAATAATTTATCAGAAAAAACGCAGTCTTTGAATTTTGTGTTCTCTGGAGAGAACGGGTTTTTGTTTGGTTAAATCAGTTTTTTTTAAGCGTCTTCTAATCGTTCGGTTAGATGCAAGAACATTGCGAGCAACTTCGAACTCATTATATAGGTTGGTACTGGTCGTTTTCCTAATTATTAGGGCGGATTGTCTAAGAAAACGCTCATCTATTGGATTTGCACACTGTTTTGACCGTTTTTCTTACCTTCGTAAGTGAGAACCTGTCTAAACATCCAACGTATGCTGGATGATTTCTTCCTAACACATTAGCCTCATGATGCATTAAATATCTCTCATCCAAAAAAGTGCCCCCGTTACTGACAAATTTGTTCTGCGATTCATTACTAAAGTGTATCACACTCGCACTGACACTATCAATAACAATACAACTTGATGGCTATAAACAACTAGCCTTAATAAGCAAAAATTTTAAATCAATTTTTGACAAAACTGATTTTCTTTGCAATCGTTTTTTAAAACAAAATCTTTGTTGGCGGAACTTACTTGAAATGTCAAATTAAGTTCACAGCCCACTTGTAGCATAGCTAGTAAATTAAAAATCATTATCATTTTGGAATAAGAAAAAAATTATGTGGTGGTGCCTTAATTTTGTCCATGAGTTTATATTAAAAAGAATAGGTGCAGAACTCATCCTGGTGTTAAAAATGCAGCAGTTAAGGCTACGAAAACAACTCCAGTTTTAAGTTTTTTTTTTAAATCCACCTTCAATACGCGCTATTTTTGTCAACACAACGAAGCAAAGTCCTACTTGTTCTATTGGTAATTTTTCTTTAATTAATGGATTAATTCTTTGAAAAATGAATCTATCTAAAACTTTATAAATTACTTTTAGCAAACTCTTTGGACCGTATAAAGCGGGGTCTGTAAGACATTTATTCTTCTTTAAAATTAACACCACTTTCTACTTTGTTGGTAACTTACCTATCTATTACACATATTATTGAGAAAGTAATGGCTTCCCAATTAACTCTTGGGCCTTTTTTTCGAATTTAGCTTGAAGGATGGGCTATCGATCTACAACCATTCTTTTCTATTTTTTGACGTTGTGACCGGATGAATTCGTTTCAAAACGTCGGCAAATAAAAATAGCATGGTTGTAGATTGATGAATCATTTTCCAATCCAAATTTCTAAAGAAAGCCTAAGAATTCATTGGGAAGCCATTACTGATAATTTACTAGGAGCCCACTGTTAAGATTATTGAGAAATATAAGTAGCCACTTTAAAAAATAATTTCTCAAATTTTCAGAAATTCATGATTGTGCTTTTTTTAATGCATGCTTTAGCTCTTCTACAGCCATTGGATAGCTCTTCTAATATAGGAGTAGATTTTCTTTTTTTTGTAAACACTTTTTCATTTTTGTGATAATAGATTCTCTATTTCTATTGAGTTTGAAACATTAACCAACCGAAAAACAATTAGGTAAATTTTTTTATTAGTTTTACCGGATTTATTTGTAGAATCAGAATATTGTTGATAAATTACCAATTGGGTACAGTAATTCTAAAATCTCTTGAAGAATCACATAAATATAACTTTATTAAAAGCAAGAAAATACAAAGGGATGCCAACACTAAATCTAATATCCTAACTTAAACTAACCTTGTAAATATATGATTGATGTGTACGTGTGAACTTCAACGGTTTCTCGGCAGTGACTTCTTGCTTTATCAAATTTTCCATACTTTTAATTATTTCTTTCATTTGCGCGGGCTTTATTACTATGCGCTACCTTACATTGGTTTTAAAACCATTTTTAATAACTAGGTAAATTAATTTTGTAACTAAAACAATTCTTTGTAAAAATTAACGTAGAAAATGCTGTGTTAATTGTTTTATGCACGGACTCAAACACTACACGTCCATAGTCATTTACTGCTTGAGAGTGTCTCTACCCACTTTCACTTCGTTCCCTCACGTATGCCCAAAAATCGATATATCTTCTTAATATACAATAACCTATCATATCTCACTACTAGACATTATATATCTTTTACATGTTTACTTTAAAATACCTATACGATCTTGCACAATCACCACAATATGTGTGTGCTTTTAATTATTTAAATCCAATTCTATGTTGTGGTAAGTTAACTATGTTTGTTAAGAGACTAAGTGTCTAATTAGCAAATTCCGTGTGTGAAAAAACGATTTAAATTTGATGTCTTGTTAAAGACTACGCATTGTAGTAGTCGAATCGTTGACAAAAAATTTACAAAGATAATCCTAGAAATAAGAAATCTAAACGTCATTGTTTAATAAAATTAAGAAGAAAACTTCAATTAATAATTCATTTTTGAAAAATAGATTCAATAGATATACTTAACTTACTAAATTTTTATATTCCACGCACGCAACCAAGAACATTTTAAATATTTCATATACTGAAAAGAAACAGTATTTATTTTCAGAACTCACCATTTATTTAAACAGTAAAACAATTAAACGAACTGTGTAATAAAATTAATGAATGTGAGATATTAGTAATAGTCTTCAGTGTTTCAAAAAATAGGTTCATCTACAATCGTGCAATTATTGTATCAAAAGTTTTATTTTATTTTTTATTTTATTTTTTTAAATTTTTTTTTTATAAAATATGTATTGTGTACTGTGTAAAAGCATATTTCGGGTCAAGTTACACAAATAACTATTAATTTATTTAAGTACTGAATGATTTTTGTTTTACATTATACTATTGTGTATTTAGTAAAATATGGAGGCCAATTTGGACTATCTGTGGCTTTATTAATTTATGTTATGATTTTTTTCTTTAATGTTTGTTGTATTAAATGAATAAATAAATCATTTTTTTTTTAAATTACACAAGCGGGATTTAAAGTTCAATTTAAAGTGGCGAAAAACTATGTTGACTTCTTGAAAAATGTTTTAATACCATACGTTTTGATTCTATTGACACTAAACACTGATCGTGAGTGTAATCGTTTAACCATCGGCCGGAGTTAAATGTTTTAGGTTTTTTGTTTTATACATTAAATGGTAGTTGTAAAACTTCTTCGATTTTAGTCATGTTATTCCATTGATAATGTTGTCTTTGAAGCCCCATAATGTATTATGATAACAAAATCATCAACATACATGCTCAAATGAGAACTATTAAAATTTTCTACGATCTATGTAGCTAATCCATGAATTGGGGTCTCTTAATATATTTAGTCTTGTTGGGTAGAGGTGTAGGTTCTCTATATAGTACGACTGTTAGTTGCATAAAAGTAAAAACAATTGTTCCCTCAACATTGACCATTTCTAGCTATAAACGATTGCAGGGCATTAAGACGAAAATGTTGATTATAGTTGTGTGGACCAGATACGTAAGATAAAACCTTGTATTGAGGTTCAGTTCCCTTTTGGGGTCAATTCAGGTCAAATTGTCCCTTACAAAGGTGACACACTCGCAGGTGTCACTCGACTTTTTTGTAATAATCGTATTTTGATAATACACCTAAAAAGTATCTTTTCCAAAATATTTAGCTCTGCAAGGGCAATATTGCCTCCTCGAGGGGAGGTCAAAAGTCATGGATGATATTTAACCCCTATGTTATGACACGTTATAATAATGTAAAATTGCGCCATTAAGTCGGAGCACTCCGCAAGCTTTCCCAAGAGTGCGAAGTTCTTCAAACTTTGAGCGGCGTTTCGAAAAAACTCGTCGCACGTGTCCTTCCGAACTTGACTCAGTGGGTTTGATTTTATTCCGATTCCGTTGCATACGATGCATTCTTGTGAGTTGTTTTCCATTGGACACAAGCTTCTGGTTTTCTTTGGGGAAGAAGCGATGACGGGCTGTAGATTTCTGATCTTCATCTGCTCTCAAAGTAGTTTGGATTTGTTAACCTTGAGGTAGCATTGCTTGTACCCCTGCGCGTTTCTACAATGTGAAATACCCGTACCATCATGCTAAACTTAAATCAAAGAAGGGTAAAGCGCTTAGCTCGTAGAATTAGAGTAAGTTACACTCAACATTCTGTAACCATCTCTGTGGCTCCGATTGTTGTTCTTGGGGTTGGCAAGGGGTAGGTTGGGATTTGCTCTTGGCACAGCAAGACCAGTCAAAAGGCAGCCGGCTCGTGTTCTGATATGTAGGACGTGTTCTTAATTCTAAACATGCTGTCGGCTTTCCACCATCTGATAAAGAGAACAACACACTGGGGTTCCAACCAATAATAAAAAAATACCCAATTTTCCAAACAGTAACACCAAAAACAAAAAAGACACAAGAAAACAGAAACAGATCAGCGACCAGTTAAACGTTTTTAGACGTACTTGACAGCGAGAAGAAGCGTGTTATTTGCCACATTTCTATAACTTTTGCCGGTGAAACTTCGTTTTCTATAATCTTTTGCAAAGCACAAAAGCAAAACTAGGCTTTCTCTAAAATACTACTCACCCACGGGGATTTTCAACTTTGCAAACGAGCAGCTTTCTTGAATAAATCTTAACGTGCAACCATTCACCACGTGCAGCGTGCAGCCACTCGCACAACCACCTTAAACACAGGATTTATAGTAAAATTAGGCTGGGCGTAGGCCTACTGAAAATGAAAAATATACAGGACATCTCAATAACTTCAACTTTTAAGAATTCCTCTTTGCCCAACCCCCAATTTTTCTACATTATGTAAAAAACTTGCTACCGGTACCCTTACAAATGCAAAACGACTATTTGCAAAACCAACCATAAACCCAAAATATGCCAAAAGGAATTTTAATTAGAGCTGTAAACACACAACTTGCCACAAAGATTCTTGACTCCACTACCCCCAAGATATTGTGAAAACGCTATGCATATAAAAAAAAGAAGAATATGGGTTTTACTTAAACCGTCCCCAGAAAGTTATTACCAACCTAAACAACATCAAAACCGATGTACAATAGCAAAACTAAGCAGTTTTAATCTCCTTTCCTCCTTAAAAATTACTTAAAAATTGCCCAAGCTATGAAATTAGGTTATAGGTCTTCAAATACATTTCGTTTCGTACTTTTTTTTGAAAAAGTATATTTTTGAAAAGTACTTGAAAAATGAGTATAACTTTGCGTTTGGCGCATCTTTCTACAACCATCCGTTCCAGAAAAAAATTGCAAATAAAAGTTGGAAAATCTGTTTGTTTACAAAAACGCCGCCATGACACCAGCGCTGTGACGTCACAAGAGTACATCCATCAATCATCGCTGCTATAGCGGGGTTCATTTCTTTTAAAATGTGATTCCTGGCTGTTATTCTCAGGATACCCAAGGCGAACAACAAAGTCACGAAGGTTTTTTCAACAAAAGTTCAAAAGAAATTAGCCCTGCTATAGCAGCAATATAAGTCGAAGGTACACTTGTGACGTCACAGCGCTGGTGTCATGGCGGCGAGTTGTTTTGTAAACAAACAGATTTTCCAACTTTCATTTGCGATTTTCTCTGGAACGAATAGTCGGAGAAAGGTGCGCCAAACGCAAAGTCTTACGTATTTTTCACGTACTTTCCAAAAATTTACATTTTAAAAAATAGTCTGAAACCCCATTGTTGGGGCCTAACCGTGGTTATGATCACACCCCCCCACCGCAAAAAAGGAAACGAAATATTTTGATTGTTCATGTAAATGGATTTTCAATGAGAGTCATTGTAACCTCACTTTCTGTTTTAATTTTTAAAAGCTCTAAAACACGCAGCGTATTTAGCTTAATTCAATTTATTCTTAAGAATAGTTCTTTAAAATAAACCTCACATTCTTACTTAAAAATCTGGTTGAAACCGATGATTTAAAGTGCGATACGAATACCTCAAACACACACATTAAGAAAAATGAAACAGTAGCTGTCGCTTTGCGTTTTCTTACCTCAAACTACACAGAATCCTTTTATGGTTCTTGATGCAAAGCTTAATACTAATTAATAAAACCACCTTTTAAATCAATAGTTATTATCTTTCGATGCAACTCACATCCGTTTGACAAAACACAACAAGTTCAAACAACAGAACAGTGTGCTATGCCTTCTGTACATGCAGCGTAACGGTCGCCGTAAGTGTTGCCACTTTTAAGGCTCTGCCACAACGCGTTGTAGGCGGCAGGTTGTAGGCGGTAAGCGGCTTGCACGAGAAGGCCAGAGCGTAGCCGAAGCCCTCCGGGCATTGTTGCTTTGGAGCTGCACATTTTAAAATTCTTTTTGTTTATACAGGCTGTTGAATAAAAGTTATGTTATGTTTTTTTTTAATGGAACTACCCATTTTTTATTGCAAATTTGAATTCCTTGGAAAATTCTAATGCAACTTTATGCATTATACACAGTGTCTAAAAATAGAGGGTTTTTGCATTATTGCACCTTTCCGAAAAATTGACGTTTAAAAAAAATTAAATAACTCAGTTATTCTAGATTTTATCCAACTGTGATTTCGTAGCTTTAATATGCATTACTTGTGCTACATAAATGTAGTTGTTCATCTTTCTAACCTTGCTAAGTTTTGAGTAATCAATTATTTAAATTGAACTATCTAAATTCTGATAACTTGATTTTTCAAATGGTATTACGTGCCATTGAACGTGGACTTTAATAATCTTTCTAATGATAAGTTGTAGGTATCTAACTCTTACGGATTTTTAGGTAAGAGTTAGATACCTACAATCTTATCATTAGAAAGCTTATGAGATTCTACGTTAATGGCACATAAAAAATTACGTGGTGCCATTTGAAAAATCAAATTATCCATGAATTTAGGAAGTTCAATTTAAATAACTGATTACAAAACCCAGCGACGTTGGAAAGGTGAGCAACTAGCTGCAGTTAGCACAAATCGCAGTTGGATAAATTTCAGGAAAACTGAGTTATTTAATTTTTTCAAAACGTCAATTTTTCCAAAAAAAGTGAAATAATGCGAAAACCCTCCGTTTTAAACACAATTTATAATGTATAAGGTGACATTAGAATTTTCCAAGAAATCCAAATTTGTAATAAAAATAAGTAGTTCTATTTAAAAAACATAACTTTGGTATGTCGCACTTTTATGAAACACTCTGTATAAACAAAAATAATTTTAAAGTATAGATCTCATTGATTTCCACAACGTTCATTGCAAAAATTTTTTTCTAACCCCAATATTTTCCGAGAAATCCACCTTCCTCGCCCTAATGGGCCACCTTGTATATTGGTGAATAGCCTTTTGGCAAGACCAGGGTCAGTTGGATGATGCTTTTCTGGACCTGGCAGATTTGTAAATGTACAAAATAATACAATTGACTTGGTTTAAGATTTGTACTAATTAGTTACAATCAATGATATATGAGTAGTGTAGAAACAGAAAGTGAAGCCGAATGTCTCCAATTAAACATTAACCTTAAAACCAGTGATATTGAAAAATAATTGAAAAACATAACGAATATGTATTTAATTCTAGCATCACCCAAATTTAATTACAAATAGGTTAAGCTTAATGACAATTTAAAACATAGTAACTAAACACAAACGAAAAATTAACAACTGATGGCTCCAAACAAAGCTTTAGTTCATCATATCTACTCCACTCCTATATCTATTGTTTCAATGGATGTTTGGAAGCATTGAGCACAAATACCTAAAGAGACGAACATTCAAAGTAATCACAATTATTTTTATTTGTGCATTGCTAGCAAATACAATACCGATTTTTGAGTGAATCCTTAATAAAGTAAAGTTTTTTAAATATCGAATTTGTAATTTTTAAAATAAAAATATCACATGATTATCGTACGTTTCAAAATACACAAATAAAGTAAATACATTATTCCAAAATACTATTATTTATTTTTATGTAACGACATTCGATTTTGCATTTTATCTAATAATATACCAGTGGAAAAGTATACTTCATACCATACGTTAATTAGATAAATGCGTTAATAAAACAACTGTAATTAATTAAAGTAACATCTGTTTATTATATACCATAACCATTTCTAATTTCCGAGTATTAAAATACGCAAAACAAATGTAAATTATGTTTCGTTTTATTATAAAAGCGTATCTAACTAAAGGCAAAAGTGTACTTTGTGTTGCATGTTGATTATGCTTTTGATAAAGTTTTTGTGCATCAAATCGAAATTAATACTTATACTACCATATCATTACGAAAAAACGAGAGGTTTGTAATTAAACCATTTTACGATTCAAAGTTGAGAATACAGTAATTAATTTTGTTGCAATTCAGATTTATAATTACAACTACAATTATATTATTTAAATTATTTTTTGTGTGATAACAACTATCTACAAATTTTAGTTTAGTTTAAAGGTATAGAATTTTATTTCTTGATATTTCAAATTTATATTTAAATATTGAAATTGATGAGTGGTTATTTTTAAAGCTTTTGCGGAAACGTCGGAAACACTTATTTAAACTTTATTTGAAAGTGTGTTTCTAATCTTGCAGAAAAAGATATCTTACAAAATGTTGTGACGTGAAAAGACGTTTTCATTCTGTAGTAAAAACATATTTTAGTGTAGTTTAACATGTTTTTTACGTTAGAAATGACATTTGCTGAAAAACGTCAATATCAAATTACAATATTCTTTATACAAGGGCGCTATAAATGTAATCAAAATTCATTTTTTTATGCAATATAAAAAATATTTTACATTTCTAGAACAAATGAAAATTTATGCTTAATTTTGTAATATCGTAAAACGTTTACATCGAAAAGGAATATTAAACAAAACAATCGTCTGTTATTTTAAAACCTTCTATACCTATATTGTACCATTTCATTTGTTTTTGTTTGTTTTACTTGTTTATTACAACGGCAATGTAATAAACTACACGAGTATGAACAAATTCCAATTGAATTTTAATGGTTCTGTACGTAGTAGGTTTGGAATTTCTTACGTAATTATCGTATTCATTCATTGTTGTTGGAATTCTTAACACTTACTTACCTCTGTCAATTATTTTTCGTATATTTGATAAAATTTTATAGAATTATTAACAAACAAAATTGGTTCTAACAATCAATCATGAAAAAATATTGTAGTGTTGTATCAAGTAAATAGTAGATTGTTGGGTCACTTTATTGAGCCATAGTGTTGCTATTTAAAATATGGAATTTTATTGGAACAATGCTTCACAGAAATTGACTGCGTTTTTTCAAAAATGTTGTTATAAAATTAGTTTCGTTCTGATAAGACTCGACTCGTATATTAAGTAATAAAATAGGCATTCGTTATTAGATTTTTAATTCATTTTTCGTCAATTGTATAATAATGTTATTATTAGTTTATGTTTATTCCAGTAACTGTACAGACAAATTTCACGTAGTGATTCTCGACCCATAAATAAGAAAAAAAGTTCATATAAACCCAGGTCCGGAAACGCTTCGTTTACGACCTATAGGGTAAATTTTTATGCTAAAATTTAATTGACTATAACTTTTTTACCACCCGGTATAATGACGTTATAATTAGTTTGTTCCCTTTTTAGTTCTGAGCAAAAAAAGTATACTTAGTCAATGCCCCTTAGATCAACCGTTTTTGAGATATTGGTTGATGAATAGTTTAATTTAATTCCCTATAATCCTTAACTAATTGGAATTAAAATTATAGTAACGTATTGCGGTGATGCATTTTATGTAGTAAAATATAATTTTTATTTGAATGTGAGCATGAATAACATCTCAAAAGAGTTTGGATTCTTAATGGACCATAACGTGGATTTAGATTTAATAACAATTTTAATTTATAGAAAATAATAAAATATAATTCTTACAAATGCAATATAATCATGAATAACTTAGCAATATTTATATTACGATTACAATCTTATTTAATTTTTTATTTTAACTTGTAACCTGGTAACTATTTGATGTGTGCGTTTACGTTCGACTTTGTGCAGATTTTGGAAATGACTTTTAAAACTCGCCGACCTGCTGAACTCTTCCTTTATCGTTCCATGTTTCTTTTAATTGTTTATACTACTTCGCAGGCTAATTTACAACAATACGTTATTATATTAAAACTATTTGTTAATAACTGGGTTAATTATTTAGGTCCACAACACTTGTTTAATTGGCGAAGAACATTGAGCATTCATTGTTTATTGCGCATAACTTTAAGTTTAAGAACTAAAATTGAAAAATAAATAATAAAACTAAATAAATAATTGTTACAAAAACCCCCGTGTCACAAATTTCTGGACCATATTCAAATTTGTTTGCAAAGTATAGCAAAATAACCGAGGAAAATAAAACATTTTTAACACCCTGTAGGTCCTAAACGACGTGTTTTTGTACCTAGGTTTATTTGAACTTTTTTTTAATTTTTGGGGATAGAATCACTATGCAAAATTTGTCCATAGAGTTAGTAGCCATCCTGTATATTATTATAGTTTAATAATGTATATTTTTTACTATAGTGACAGCCACCAACTTATAGAGTTTCACAATTACGTGCACTATTCACGGTTGTTTTGCTATTGGCTGATGAGTATTTCAAAGATTTTCAAAAAAGACTTAGCATTTTGTAGGCGTCAAGGTGGTGCATGAGATGTTATACGACGTTAAGTTAAAAGTTATTTATTTGCACATAACATACTGATTTTTAACTATGTTAGAAGTTTTACGTTACCGACGTAGTACTACTGACATTACTATCGATTCTATACCATGCCATGCCACTACTACTACGGTATTTATACGCGAGTTCCTCTGCGTTTGCAGTATTGCAAATTTTATACTGCTTGCCTAGCATATTTTGCAAAGTGTTTCTCGTGTGGCCTAGAAATTGTAAAATAAAGAATTTAATTGTTTGCTAAATAAAAATGTTTGTGGTGAAATGTATGTCGCCACTGATTATTTCCGTACAAGTAGTAAACATTTTTACCACGATACTGGTTCTTGCTGGGTTGTATGCAGATTTATTTAACGCTGATTGGAAAATGTACGTGCCTCCCAGATCAGGTGATGGTGTGTGATTCTCTTTCTGTTTCTAGTGGTCGTGTAGTAGATGTTTTCTATTATGTAGAACCATCCGTAAAACTACATAGGATGTGGCGTTGCTGTGCTGTTCATGTGACGTGTAGAGATGCTGACATAGCTTCAGAAGAGGATTGAGAGAAAGCGTGTGCTGTATCCGACAGCGTTAAGACGTCGGAACTGGGCATGTTAAGCTTTGTGAGGTGGGATCGACTTTGTTTGTACCTGTATCTAACAGACAGTACCTCAAAGTTTAGGGCCATAGTTCCAGGAAGATTGCGTGTGCGAGAATAGTCCTCCAGTGCGTCTTGTTTATGACCGGGCGTCGCAAGCTTTGCAAAGTGTAAAGGCGAGCATGTAGCTCCATCGAAGATATACGTCAAAATCTTGGGCCTCTGGATTTCTTGAGGTGTGAAGGCAATGTGATTTTTGCCGGCATAGGTGCTCTTGATCTGGTGTCTTCTAAAACAGCGATGCACTGCTTAATTGCGGCGATTGGAGTGTTTTTGTCTTAGAATGCAGCAGGGTTGAATTGTTAGCGGTTGCAGCGTTAGCGTTTTAGCGTGGCGGTGGCTGTTTATTAAACGATGGATTTAATAAAACGTCTTTGTAGTGTTGTTTATCGTCCAAAGCAGTGAGATGTGTTACATCGCAGTCGAATAAAAAGGCCGGTTGCGAGCGCTTCTATGGTCAATAGCGGTTTTGGCGTTGTTGATGGTGTCCATGACGGGCGCGCAAACTAATGTGGAAGCGGTTGTAAAACTTTGCACCAAACAAGCCAGAAAAATTTGTATCTGTACTTGCGTTTTGGTGGCTGTGTTACCAGATGTCGCTTTCATGGCGTCGAATGCGTCTATTTTTCCATCGCATCGTACTTCACGGGTCACCACTTTAGCATTTTGTAGGCGCCAAGGTGTGGATGAGAAGTTATTCAACGTTATGTTAAACGTTATTTATTTGCACATGACACAGTTATTTGTAACTATGTTAGAAGTTTTACGTTACCGACATTGACATTACTATCGATGCTACACCATGCCTACTACTACTTTATTTATGCGTAAGTTCCCCTGCGTTTGCAGTATATTGCAAACTTTATACTGCTTACCTCGCACATTTCGCAAGGTTGTCTCTTGTGTAGCCTATAAATTATGGAACTGTTATTCTTTTATCAGAAATTGTAAAACTCAAGAATTTAATTGTTTGCTAAGTAAAAATGTTTGTGGTGAGATCGCCACAGATTATTCCTGGACCAGTGGTAAAGATTTTTACCACGATACCAGCTTTTGCTTGTATGTAGATTTATTTACCGTTGGTTAGAAACGTGCCTCCCAGAACGAGTGATGGTATGTGGTTTTCTTTCTGATCAAAGAAATGAAAAACTAAACTGCAGCGTTCTGTTTCTTGTTTTCTGTTTGTTTCTGGTGATCGTGTCGTAGTGGCTGCTGTACTCGGCAATGTTTCTGATGCTGGTGTTTGATGTATGTGTTGTTGTTGCTGCTGGTGGATGCTTTGGTGTGGATGTTGTAGTTTGCCGTTGCTTTGATGTTTCCGATAGTGTAGTGACATCCGAAAAACTATCGAGGATGCTGTCGTTGATGTGCTGCTGATGTAACGTGTTGAGATGGTGGCTTTGCTTTATAGGAAGATTGAGAGGATGCTTGTGCTGTATCCGACAGCGTTAAGACGTCGGAACTGAGCATGTTAAGCTTCGTCACTTTTTTTGTACTTGTAATTGACAGGCAGTATCTCAAAGTTTAGGGCCGTAGTTTTAGGGCAAATGCGTGCTTGAAATTGGTGCTACAGTGCGTCCTGTTTATGACAGGCAATGTACGTCAAGGCGAGGCGTTGCAAGTTTTGTAACGTGTGAAAGCGGTTTGATCTTTGACGGCGAGCGTGTAGCTCCATCGCAGATATACGTCGAAAACTTGGGCTTCTGGGTTTCATGACGTGTGAAAGGGATGTGATCTTTGACGGCTATGTCATAATGAGACTTAGAGTGCGTCTTGATCTGGTATTCTTTGAAACGGCGATGCACTTGTTAAGTACGGCGATTGGAGTGTAGTTGTTTTAGAATTCTTCTATGGTCAGTAGTGGTTTTGGCGTTGTCGATGGTGTCCATGACGGGCGCGAAAAATTGACGTGGAAGCGGTTGTAGGGCGTTGTACCAAGCAAGCAAAAAAATTTGTATCTGTACTTGCGTTTTGGTGGCTCTGCTACCATATATGGTTTCCATGGCGTCGAATACGTCTATCTTCTCATCGAATCGAACGTCGCGGGTCACCACTTTAGCATTTTTGAGGTGGTGAATGAGAAGATTTGCACATTACACACTGATTTGTAACTACGTTAGAAGTTTTACGTTACAGTTCCAGTATATTTCTGTCGAAACTTTCATTTTATACCACAATGAAAACTTAATGAAATCTTTTAAATTTGTAACAAGAAATTAGCTTTTGACTTGGTATCTGAGTATTTGAAGAATCAGCAAACCAATCTCCAACTACCTATTTGTCTCAAAAGGAATTTTACTAAATTGACAAGAACACCTAGTATCCCTGTTACTAAGGAACCTTATGAATCATATGGTAAAAGGCAGAAAATTTCTGAAAGATGATCGGAATTTGAACGCAAGAGAAACCGTAAATTATGCAACCAGTCCATAGATTTATAACATTTGGTAATCACTAAAGTCTTCACCTGTGATTTGTGTTTTGCAAAGAAAACTAAACAAAAACAATTATCTATTTGCTTTTCTCGTTTCAATTTATGTAAAGATATAAATATAAAAACATTAATTTCCTTAACTTTTGTTAAATTTTCTTGTTTATAATAGCATGTGATTTAATCTTGTACTTTAGTAAAGTGAATGCAAAATAATTAAAATTATTTTCTAATGTTTTCTGTACTTATTGAGTTTGGGAACGCACCGCCAAATTTATTTAGACTTTTTGAATAACATCTGACTACATTCTCTCTGTTAGAAAAAATTAATCTATTGGAACTTGTTAATAAAACCAAAGTTTATTTCATTTACACTCATACCCCTCGGTACTACTGGTGTAACCTTCAGTCACGCTACCGACGCCGGTTTATATTTTTAAATCTCCAAACCACTTTGATCACCAATTCTCCTTTTCGAAGAAGAAAACAATATCCATATTACGTCTTTATTTATCATTATTTAATTGTAATCTTACATCAATCACTTTTTAATATACTTTGTTTTTATTTTTTATGAGGTTGATCCGTCGGTTATTAATTCATTTTAAACGATTTAACATTAATTTATAAAATTCAAATTGACCCTTCAACTGTCAAATAGAAAAGTCAGTTCCTTTCATTAGTTTACTCTTTTCAATGTTTTTATCCTCGACCTTATGTCCGGTTACGAATTGTTTTTCACACCTGCACTGATAATTTAATCTTTGACGAAACTGTTAGGAGTCAACTACATATGCACTTTTGTCACGTACACGACAAGTTTCATTCAATTTTCTTGTCAACCGATATGAGTTTGCAAAAAACACTATTTCTATAAACTTTTTATTGCAACTAAATAAAAATATTGTTTACACAAATAAGTTCAATTTCGTTTCTTAAATAACTAAAAGCAGGTTTTTAATCTTTAACTACATTAAATTGAGGTTTGATTTGAGCAGAACATTTACTATAAATCTAATTAATCAATATTTTTATTAGAAATAAATTTTTGTATTGTTTACAATAACTTTTTCAGCGCACTATGTATCGTTTTGCGATCATATTCCTAACAATAAAACATATGGATAGTTCTCGATGCCACTGCGTGATCAATAGCAATAAAAATTATTTTGCTTCATAAACCTTACAATGAAACAATAAAACTAGTTATAAAATTAGTTACTAATGGTAAAATGGTTAGTTATGTAAATAACTTAAATTAAAAAAAATTTAAAAACTAATTTAGAAGAAGACACTGTACGTAATATGTTCAGGTCAAGCTCTATATTGACAGAATACTTGTATTTGTCTACCGGTTTCTTTTAGAATTGTTCTTAACAAAGTTATCTTCTACGATTGCAAATTAATAATTTTGAAAATAATATTTGTAACCTAAAAAAACAATCGTTTACCGCAGAACTCCACATCGTCTTAATAAACCAAAATAAATTTGCGTTTTAGGTAACAATAGTTCAAACAAAAGCTATAGTCAATAAAATTTCCAACAATTTCCCTCTCTCAACTTTTTTTATAAACTTGATATTGGTGTAGATATTGTAACAACATTATACACTAATAATCCCAAGAATAAGACAAAGAGTATTAAGTAATATAACACAATTAAGGTTAGAAATTTAACTATCCGATTAAATACACAGTCATAAAAAATATTACACAAGGCTAATGCATTTTTAACATAGTATATTTAGTTTTAAATAACTTAGCGAAAGGGTATGTTTAGGTTTTCATCAGCATGATAGCAATAGTTTAGTCGATATACTAATTGTTTAGGATTACACAATATTTGTAGCCATATGATTAAATAAATAAACATTGTATTTGTTACATAATAAATCCAAACCAAAATTGGGTGTTTGTTCAGCACCTAATAGAGAGGATATGTAATTATTGTTAAATTGTTTACTTTTTGTTAAATAAATAAATTAATGTTCAAATGTAAATATTCATCATCGATGAAATTTCTATTCATGCGCGACAATTGTTAAACGGATCAGTTTGAATATGTAAATTTCATAGTTTAGAAAGCGTCAGTCCTGATGAAACTAAGCAAGGAAGGCAACCAATTCAGTCAAATTAATTGCATACCTGTAATTAAAAGTTAAATTACAAAACATTAATAAACATTCTATTATGCAACTGCAAATGCAAAACAACGTAGAAAAGATGTGATTAACTAAAGAATAAAGACTTTAAATATAAAAATATTTCTAAAACTTAATGCTTCACAAGAATTCACCTAGAAATTTAAGAAAAGTCAAAATTCACAACTTGTTAATAATAACTGAAGAAAGAGCTAGAAATGTCTTCAAATACACAAAAGTAAATATTTTTGCTGTAACAAAATCAAAGAAACTAAACATTTTAAAAAGTGTTGATGAAACAGTGTTAAGAAATTATAGTTATAAATATTTTTCACGTGGTATTGAATCACCCGCTTCAATAAATCAACTATTCGGTGGACCACTTCTGTTGGTCTCTGCAACATTCACCAATTAAAACTACAGTAAAACCTCTAAAAAGCGGTCACTAAAATTTGCTGCAAAACCTACCGGTATATAGAAGTGACCGTTATTCGGAAGAAATAAAAATTATTTATATGCGTTGTTTATTAGAATCTTTTAAGTATGGAACATAATACGGTTCTACTAGTTCTAGGAAATTTTTTCTTCTGCTTTGTATTGGAACCTTCTTCAAATAGCTTTTTTAAATTACATTTGTTTTTTAAAATATCGTTAACTTGTGTTCTTCAAACACTAAATTTTTCAGTCAACTTTCTAGCACTGGTATTGAACTTATTACTTTCCACAATTGTATCAATTTTCTCTTTAAGAGACAAACGTTTTCTTTTTAGCGACATTGTAATTTTTCTGTACGTCTATATGTAACAGCACTGTTGAACATACTAACTCAAACTATGTACGCAAAATACGATTTTTGGGGTGAGCTTAATGAGCCTTTTAATTGCACTTTCTCTGTAACGACTGTCTATTGTAAATTGAACAAATTCTTCACATCCCTTTTTAAATACCAGTAATTACTTAAGACTCACACAATGACACAATTATATATTATGCACAACTTGAACGCTAAGCTGTTGTCTACTAATCACCTTACTTAAGAATGGCCGGAAATGATACAAATAAGTGACCGTGACCGTTATCGAGAGGTGGTCGCTATTAGGAGGGTCATTAATATGAATATTTCTGTAGGTATAATTGATTTTTGACTTGGAAAGCTTAGCATGATTTGAATCACAACCATCAACAATGATTTGAAAATTTACTGGGTTATGTCAAATTCACACAGTTTTATGTTTCCCAAATAATACTAAGCATGGTCAATATTTGATTACAAATATGAAACGCCCGTAATTCTAACAATGCTTATATGATTTGAAAGATAATTTCCACTTGCCCTCGACAGACCAAAAAATATAGTGTGTTCCATTTGACCTAAAAAGTTATTGCTCTTTGAAGAAGTCAAAATGTAACAGCAAATATGAAACACTTAGTGTTACATTTTTTAGTCTATGGACACATCTTTGTTTGCTACTGTCTATTTTCTTTATGCAAACCAAAAATTAACCGGGTATGGAGTTCCTGAAAAAAGTTACAGATATTTCCGTAAACTTTTGTATCTGTGAAAATTTTACTAAACAAATTAATATCTTAAAATCTATAACTTCTAGTTACAGGGAATTTTATACAAAGTGACCCTAACAAGTTTGTGTTAAAAATAAGTTGTCCTCTACTTAAATAATTTCGTCAGGGGTCTCTCAAGGATTTATCTTAGATCCCTTATTATTTATTATATACACATCCGACATGCCTAATGTGATTAAAAACTCAAATATCTGCATATGCTGACGATATAATGTTAACACATTGTTTCAATTCATTTGAATATATACAGGGTAACGACGGTATTATTGATGATATTAAAAGAACTTTGGATTACTCGGCTAAACATAATCTAAGTATTAATGAAAAAAAGTCTATCGCAATAATTTTTAGTTCACCGTGAGTTTTTGAAAGAGCATATTATGATAAACATTAATAATCAGATTGTATCATTCTCAGTTGAGGGTAAGAATTTAGGCGTCGTCTTTGATGAAAATATAAGGTTTTCTCGGCACATTCACAGCTTTCTTCAAAAGACTTATGTAGGTCTAAAAACTTTATATAGCAACCGTTATATTCTAAATTTTAAGATACGCAAAAAAACTTTGCGAAACCCTGGTCCTTTCTATTCTATATTATTGTGATTTAGTTTATTATCCTTGTCTATATATTATTTGTAAAAATAAAATTCAGCGTGTACAGAACAATTGCGATAGGTTCATTTATAATCTAAGAAGATTTAATCACGTTTTTACTAAAATTAGAGAATTGAAATGGTTGAATTTAAAGAGTGTTGTTCAAATGCATTGTGTAGTTTTTGTCCACCAGCTGCTTTTAACTTCAAACTCTTCCTATCTTAGAAATAAGTTAGTGTTTTTCCATTATATTCACGACCGCTAAACACGACAGTTACATTTACTAACTTTAGCAAGTACACTTGATTAGAGCATAAATATGATAATTTTATTTTATTGCCTGGTTTAATTAAAAACCTTTTTACTGCCGTTATATCAGGTTAAGTGTAAGAATAGCCTTAGGCTAAATTTCGCCTAATATTAACGCAGCTTATTTATAGAAATTGTAATTTCATTTAAATAAAGACCTATCATTATTATTATTATTATTAATTTGACGTAGAATCCGAAAATGCAATAATATATAGGATGTTGTATTTAAAATAACAAAATTGATGTCGGCTTATGGTATAACCGGAAGTGTCAGAAGAATGAAAATATTTTAGTTGAGTTTTCCTTATTGGTTTTTAGTTATTCTCCAAATTTTTAAATTTTTTCTATGTATACTTTTCAGTATACAGCTAATGGCAGTTCCCGGTGAGACACGTTGTATACAAAAGTAGTGTCAAATACACTACTTTAAATTATCGACTGACCTCATTAATTAATAATTTACCATCTGCTAATCAGTTTGGTTTTAAACAGATAGCAATGCAGAAGATGCTTTGGCAAAATTTGGTTTTTTTGTACTTAAGTCACTTGATGAAACTCAACAATGTATTGCAATTTTTCTAGAATTAGCAAAAGCATTTCTATGTCTTCTAGAATATTACTTAAAAATTGAATTTGTATGGATTAAGAGGTATTTCTTTAAAACTTACTTAAAATTATCTTGGTAGAAGAATACAAGTAGTTAAAGTGCTCTGCTTTAAACGACTCTACTAAAATAGAATAGGGTGTTTCACAAGGTTCAATTTTTTGCCCGCTCTTGTTTAATATTTACATAAATGATTTAATAAATTATACTTTCTTAAAATCTGAAATAATTTTCTATGCGGAATTTTCATAAAATCTGACAATTGGGATGATGTTTTTTCTTTAGCGTCAAAACATTTATCATTCTTAAAATTTTGGTTGGATAATAATTATTTAACCCTTAATTACAATAAAACCAATTTTATACCTTCTAGTATACAAAATGAAATCTCTAACTTTAGTGAATCTATTACGATACATAATTTTAATTGTTGTTACAGTGAAAACAAACTAAAAAGGGGTAGGGAAGAGTATTTAATTGTAGATTTTGGTAACAATTTGTATTTCGAAAAATTACAAAGAAAATAATTTTTCATAATACGATTAAACCAATTTGTCGGTAGGGGTCTTGAGTTCAGAGAAAAATTTTACATTCAAATTTGTTTTAATTATTGTGTCGTATTAATTACACGAGATAGTAACAAGAAAACCACTTGTTTATGTTTTGAAGTAGTCGTTGAAGGCAAAACAAGAAAGCCGACAGGAAATGTTAAATCTGCAATTGAACGGATTTGACGAAACGTACGAAATAAATATATTTTAGCGAATGTTAACAATTACGACATAGACAGTTTTGAACATATTATCGCAGATTAAGTAATATATATATTAATTTAATGATTATTGCGTCACAAAGCGGTTTCGTAAGCGCGAGCGCACAAATAGACAATTACAGGCGCATACATAAACGCTGCAATAGGCGCGTACTTATGAGAGCTATATAGCTGATTTATATAACACGTAGTAAAAATTGGAACTACCTAGTTATCGGTGTCTTTAGGTTTGCAGCAGTGGTGCCCATCGTATTGACGAGGTTTTGGTATTATGTTGACGGTACAACCGGAGGTGCTGTATGAACGAAAATATTTTGTCTTAGTTTAGTGATGTCAAAAACAGGCGCAGCACTATTTTCAGAAAATGAATAGAATTAGTTCTCTATATACTTTTAATGCACGCTCGATGTGCCGGACCCTGTATAGTATAGTAATACTATGTCATGATTAGACCGTTGAAGGAAAAATATCGGAAAGCTAATTTCTTCTGGAATGTGTTGTATGGATGTTCCTAAGTCGTCTCACAAAAATCGTCGCAAATCCCACCTGGGGAACATGCCGCCATATTGGAAAATGGCTTTTAAATCCCGATTTCTATATAATCGCCATTACCTACCGAACTAATAATGCTAAAAATATCATATTAACACCAAATTGTTAAGAAGTAACTAGAGAATTTTTTCAAGTTTTTCATAAATTACAGAAAACCCAAGTTACTTTTGATAAACATTTGCAAAGTTCTAGATAATCTAATTACAAACAAAATGTCGTTTATTTTGAAAAATCTGTTTATTGGGTCGTAAGTTATCAAGATTTTTGTGTCAACATATATTATGACTTATTGATTGTAAGTTATTGATATGCTGTAAATCATCTCTTATTTTGATACAGTAATAAGCTTATTATTAAAAGTTAATCTTGAAGGAGCTGCATAAACTCACAGATGAAAACTTTAATGTGCCGCCATCTTAGAAAAAGACCGTCAAACGCATGTTACCGTATTTTAACCGCCATTAATAAATTCAGAAAAATTAAAAAATTAAGAATTTTACAACTGTAATTTTAAAATAAAATGTTTTACGACGTAATATAAAACCCTCGATTTGGCATCCCTTCCGCCAAGCTCTGCAGTTGCTTGCGAGCAGAGCCTGCGAGTATACCATCAAGTTTAGATTTGGTAAGGAAATACGTTCCATCCAACAGAGTGAGGATAGAAAGAAGAAAACGGCCACTTACGACCTATACCAACTTTGCTACCCCTAGCACCAGATAATCTGCTTTACCTTGTACGATGCAACTGTCGTCAATGTGCATTGATTGTGACGGAGAGTCCTGCAGTAATAAAGTAGACATCTTGGTCAATTAGGAGTCTGATCAAAATGAGGAGCAAGATCATTTTGTAGGAGATTCAAAGCGCAGAAGAACTATTAGTTTATCGTTGCACGTCAGTGCAAAATGAAATAAATAGGACTAACTACTGTTACTGTTCTTGTTATCTTTACTGTTTTACTTAATAAGTTACTGTATTTAATATATTGTTTTTCTAAACTTATTAAGTTTGTGTCAGAATGCGATCAAAACCTAAAGACATCAGATACAGAAACCCGTTTTTTAACTAGATAAAGATGCAGTAATGATTGGAAAATGACACAGATATTACTAATGCGCTCTAAAAACATAACTTTCCAACTGATTCTTTTGTTTATAACCTCATTGTTTTTGGTGACCTACCAAATTTGTTTAATAGTTATTCTACAAAACACTGCATGTTCTCTGAAAGCAAACACGAAGTAACCTAAACTTTTATTTTATTACTAGCTGTCCCGCCGCGCTTCACTACGACAAATTAAAGAATTGTTAGCAGTACATTTTGACCTCCTCAGAAACATGCAGACCACTGTGCGACGAAAAACGTCTAAAAGTGGTAAATTTCGCATTTTTGTTGTATTTCAACAAATTTATAATATTTTTATATTTATTCACCTTTTAAACCGGTAAAATTACATAATGTTATAATATTTACAGAATACTATAATGTTTGTAAGTTAAGTAAACAATACAATTATTTCTTCTTATTTACACCGGTTAGCAAGGTATCCATAGAACGCTAGAAAGCGCTCCCATTGGCCAGAGCTGGCGGACCGGCGGTTACTATGCGGACCGTGGGCCAAACACTGGTAGAATATTCTTTTTATCTCATATGTTATTTACATTTGAATGATTATGATATCAGCTGGTGGGGATAACTAATCAATTATCACTTACACATTATCGACCAAGGTTGAAAACTAAAATTATTAATATTTATTAAACAATTGAACTTACGAGCATAAAAAATAGAAAAAAACCTATTCTTAGAGTACCGAATATATATACAAAACTTCATTAAAATTGGTTGAGCCGTTTTGGAGGAGTTCGAGTACAAACACTGTGACAAGAGAATTATATATATATATATATATATATATATATATATATATATATATATATATATACGTATAACGTACAAATTAGCTTCCGCCATATAAAACACGAAGTCCATTTTGTAACGCACTTTAAATTTTTCCCTACATGTATTATTGCGTTATCTGCTAGAAAAACGGTGAACTAGGCGGAGGTCATTTTACGCCATTTTTTGACAATATTAATCACTATAGTGCAACCTTAATGCCAATAGAGGCGCAAATGTCAATTAATCGTGTATTTTTGTTCATATACTTGTAGCGGTAACTTTTGCGTCCGTTAACATTGACAACAACGCTACGTCGCGTTTTAAAATTATATTTGAAATCTTTTAATCAGTTCATTTGTGGTTCTAATAAACTTCTTGCTACTTTACAACCACACCTTCATTATTTAATATCAAGCCAGAAGTGCATTCCTACCTTTAGGGTAGTTAAACGCCAAGTACAGCAATTTTTATTGCTATTATTTGTATGTTTTATAATATGTTGCATATTGGAACAATTAATTCGTATGTCATGTGTACCTAAAAAACACCGACAAAATTTATGGGGTGATGCTGTGATGAATTATATATTCGGTATAAAATTTTATCAAAATTGCTCCGAAGATTTAAAAAAAGGTTTTTCTTTTTTATTTTCCTTGTAGCTAACGACACGAAACTTGCTAAATATTATTTGTCAATAAAGCAAAACATATTTCGAAATTTTTACGATCTTGAATTATGGTTAGAAATGGTTGAAATAGTCATCCCCTAAGATATTTGTCTTTTCTTCCGAGTTGAAAAAATTTTTAAAATATGTTGTTTTATTGACAAATAATATTGACCAAGTTTCGGGTCTTCAGCTTTATACAGGTGAAATAAGAAAGTAATAGAGTAAGTCCCTCCAAATTATTATTTATATCATTATGTTCCTTGTTATTACCTCCACCATAGGAAGCCTAATAACAAGGAACATAATCATATAAAAAAGTAAAACCTTTTTTTTTAATTTTTAGAGGGTTGTAACTTTTCCGGGAAGAGATTCTTTGAAAAATTTATAACAAATATTCACCTTAATTTTTATCACAGAATCACCCCTATAAAATTTTTTGGTGTGTTATTTAGATACACCCCGTATAGTATGTCCCCGGATCGATTTTAAAAAAAGAAACATTTCTTATTTTTGATTACCCTTGATGTTTTGTCCTGCTTGTTTTAAATTCTCCAAAACACAAAAAAATATGTTTCTAATTTTGGCATATAAAGTGACATTTTGCATAATTGTAGTAGGTGTCAAAATGGTCTAACTTTCGTAACTAGTTACGAGAAGTAATATTTTTCGTAATTAGTTACGAAAAGTAAAGTTTTTCGCTATTTGTCAGATTGTTTTCTCATTTGTTTTGGAAATGGTAAACATCGCAATATCGGTCACACTTGATTAGAATTTGAATTAGAAATAAAAAATATAATAGAAAATAAAAAACAAAGGGAAAAAGATAATAAATTTCAAAAATAGAAAATAAAGGCGTAATAAGATGAAATGGTGAAATGAAAGGATCGAATACAAGAAAAACAATGAGATACTGTATGAATGCTGTAAGGAAGTAGAGGCACCGAAAATAAAATACGGGGAAAAGAAAAGAAGAAAATATTATGAAAGAGGTGGATATGAAAAAGAAGAAATAAAGAGGCTAAGACATGAAAGGAGGATGTATAAAAAACGAAATAATATCAAGAGATTAAGACACACAAATGCAGGAAAGAAGAGCAAGAACAAAGGAAGGAAAATATAACCAGAAGTATAAAAATTAATAACAGAAAGAGTACCAAAGCTGAAAGAAAAAGAAATAATACAAAAATTTAGAACGAAGAAAAGGAGAATAAGTACTGGATGAGTAATGAAGAGAGACTGTGAAAACTGTGTGGGAATGAATGAGAAAACAGAACACATTAAAAAAGAATGCCGAGAATTACGACCAGAAGAAATGGGTGGTGGATACTATTAAGGGAGTGACAAGGAAAAAAAAGAAATATTGAAGACCTAGTGGGTGTGGGAGTTAGAAAAATGTATTTTTGTTTTAAAAATTTGTTTAAAAAACCAAATCTTTTCTTAATTTAAATTTTATGTCATAATGCTTTGCAGTTTGTGTTATAGATTATTATTTTCGTGTTGTTTCTGATGTTTCTACCCCATATAGCTGTATGCCTATTCTTATTTGCTTTAGCCTACTTTTTATTTTCCTCCTCTGTAGTTGCATTTTTAGTTAGTATGAATTCTAGTTATCTGAATTTAACTGTGCATTTGATTTGTATATTTTCTTGTACTTCTAGGTTTCTTATTTCCTTGTCTATCATTGTTAGGTACTTTGCTTTCTTTATATTTATTTCCAACCCTGCTTTTCCATTTCTTTAAGTTTCTAAACTATGTGGAGAACATTTTTTTCAATTTTTCAGTTTTAATTTAAAGTGAGTGATTTACTAAAAAATACTTCGATGATAAAGTGCAACTAAATAACCATGTGTAAAGTGATTCTACTTGACAACACTGTAAGAATCCCATTTTGACAAAGAAAGGAATATATGGAAGTCGGGATGTATTAAAATGTGAAACTATAATACACGGATGTCATTTTCACCGTTTAAAGTATAACTTCAGTTATACGAGTATATAGGAGGAAGTAGACATGTATGGTTTTTGTACGGATACCAATTTGTGCGCCAACTGTATATATATAAAACGATAAGTTTTCACATCTAGTGTCGACTCGTGAAAGCGTTCACATACGTAAAGTTGCTAATATATATATATATATAAATAGATAGATAATTATAAGTTGAACTGTACACTTTGACGTCATGTTTTTAACGGAACTTGGTGTCTTTCGAAATTGATTTTACTCTAGTAGCATTATTACCACAGGAGATAATTAAAGGCGATTAAAATACGGTTAAAAATGCGTTTGATGGTCATTTGCTAAGATGCCGGCACATTATAATTTTCATTTGTGAGTTTATCCAGCACCGTCAGAATTAACCTTTACTAATATGTTAATTACTGGATATAACTTACAGTCAATGAGTCATAATATATGTAACACAAAAACTTTGATAACTTACGACCCAATGGACATATTTTTAAAGACTAAACGACATTTTGTTTGTAATTAGATTATCTAACTAAACCTTGCAAAAGCATTTTTATTCAAAGTGACTTGGATTTTCTGTAATCTTTGAAAACCCACAAAATCCACAAATCATCGAAATGACTAACTTTTCGACTATTCGACTCATCAAGATGAACAACTTTTCTATGTGTAATTATTTTTGAATTATCACCTATGTACTGTTCTCATTAAAAATGCCAACAATAAGCATCGTTTCCTAGCACCAAATAAGATATTTTTTTGTCCTATTATTGCTATCTTTAATTACAACAGAACTAGAGGACTCGTTAATTAATAGGGGGGAAAATTAAAAACAAACTTGAGATGTCGAAAAAATGGCACATAGAAAAGTTGTTCATCTTGATGAGTTGAATTAGTAGTTCAAATTAATGTACTTATCTCCGAGACACCGTGTATAGAAACCGGCACTTGGCAGCCATTTTTTTATATGGCGGCATGTTTCCTAAGTGGGATTTGCGGGAATTTTTGTGAGGCAATTTAAGGACATCCATACAACGCATTCCAGAAGAAATTAGTTTTCCGATATTGTTTCCTTCGCCACGTTTAATTTCCTATACTAATATGCAAATACTATGTTGTTTTGAGATGCAATGCTCTAGTATCAATCAATCAATTCCTTTTATTTATTCTTAGTATTAATATACATAAATAAAAGATTCGATTCCTTACAAATTAAAACCAAACTTCCCTTTCCCTTTTCTTAATTCCAAAAACTAAATAATATAAAAAATTTATTCCCATATTAATAATACCAAAATTTTCTTGAATTACACTTTACATATATTTCTCTTTTTCTTTTCATTTTCTTCTCTTTTCCTTATCACTTTTTATCCATTCTATTTCCTGTCCATTCTCTCCTAATAGTATCCTTCCTCTCTCTCTTTGGACCGCAGTTCCCACAATTTTCTTTTAAATGTTTGATATTCTTCCATCCTTCGCCACACTTTCTACATATTTTCTTCTCATCATTCCTCCAGTACATATTTTTTTCCTCATTCCCGCATCGAAACCTCGCTATGATTCTTTTTTCTTTTTTACTACCTTTCCCTCTCAGATATCCTATATTTCTTTTTTTTTTTTTTTTTTTCTTTTTTTTCTTTTTTTTTTTTTTTTTTTTTTTTTTCCTTTTTTTTTTTTTTTCTTTTTTTTTTCCTTTTTTTTTTTTTTTTTTTATTTTTTCTTTTTTTTTTTTCAATTTTTTTTTTTTTTACTTCTTCTTCTATTATATATCCTGGAGTTTCCTTTCCCAATCTCGGCGTCTATTTCCAATATTTTAATTGTATCTTTTCCAATTTTTCCATTCCTTTCATTCGCCCCATACAATGATACACTCCTTACCAACTTCTCAAACAACCATCTTCTGTTTTCTACATCTTTTCCAAAACCCCCCCTCCCCAACCTGACTCAATACCTTGTTCGCTTTCTGTTCTAATTCCCTTATATGCCCCTCATCCTTATTATTATAACTAAAATTATACCCAAGATACTTTTATTTATCTACTGTTTGTATTTTTCTTGCCCACATAATCATCTCTCTTTAATCATTTCCCTTATTACTTTTTAAACACCATTATTTTAGTTTTCTCCACATTTGTTTTAAGCTTTCTCTTTTCTAAATATTTTTTCTGCTTTAGTATAATATAAACTAAGCACTGACCATAGCAGGGTAATTTAGCATGCTGTTCATATAAAATGTATTAATTTATAAAAATATCTTATTCATTATTTATTATGACCTCTTATCTTTGTTTCTATATTTAATAGTAACGATACTTTAGTTATTTTTAGTAAATTCTAATTATTTATTTATAATTAAGAAATAAATGGTTTTTTTATTTATGTGGTTAGGGTAGTTCCGCCTTAATATAAATACAACTTTAAAGATCGCAACATTCACCAAACGTACATTTACAACATAAAAAATATACAATTATTAAATTTTATTTTTTTAAAATTATTACATTAACTGTAATTAATGGTGTAATTTTCTCTTTTCTTTTGATATAACTGAAAATTGTAAGCAAGGAAGCTTAAGACCCTGGACCCTTATGGAATAAAAACTCTAAGTTATAGAAGAGGCGACGTTTGATGACAGGAAAGGTGGGTTTCTCCAGATACCTTCTGTTTTAAAAAACAGGGCAAAGAAGACCATTTGTGGTGCGAAACGTCGCCTACTAATCCTTTTTAAACGTTTTTTTTTTACAATTCAGGATTTTTTAAAAAATTAATTCGAATATAGCGGGTGTCTCAAATAGCATTATATACATGGGGATCTCGCTTATTATAAGAGATACAGTTTTGGTTAAATTAGATGAATTATTCTTCGGTATTAGAGAAGTTTAAAGCTGTTTTGAAATTTACATAATTCTATCTAGTTCAGGAGTTATGGCGAAAATACGAAAAAACGCCATTTTCTTTTTTCCACATAACTCTTTTGTTTTAATCAACCCATTATTTTTGTTAGCACTTTTTTGTGTAAACTTTAAATATTTTTTTATATTTTGTTTTTCACTTTCCGTTTTTGAGTTAGAACTATTGAATAAAGTTTTTCTTATAGAACGTCAACTAGGCTTTGCAACAGTTTTTTTCTCTTTCCAATGATATAAGATATGTCATTTTATTTTGAAAAATAAGCTCGAAAAATTAAAAAAAACGTATTTAACGCAATTTGAATTGATTAGCAGCAAGTAATAAATTGTTTATCAATTCATGGTAACCGCCAGTATCAAGTTAACTTATAGAAAACAAAAGCGAACCGGCCTGTCAGCAAAATTATTTATTAAACTAGAGTGTGTTTACATTTCGTGATAAGTATCTTTAAAATCATGAATTCATATAGCAATAATGAAAAATTTGACATGTTGAGTTGCTACATTGTTTGTCACAAGAACTCTACTGAAGCTGAACGATTGTATCTGAGATTGTATCCTGAACGAAGACAGTCCAGCGTTTGTACGTATAGAAATTTGGCAATGAACTTGAAACAATATGGTTCGTTTTCTAAACCTACTAGAAACTCAAAATTAGTTGACGAAGAAGTACAATTAAACGTTTTGCAATGTGTGACTAAAAATCCTTCTACTTCCCTAAGAGAAATAGAACGAAATACAGGCATTTCAAAAGCGACTGCACAAAGAATTTTAAGACGTCATAAATATTATCCTTATAAGTATAACATTTTACAAGGACTTAGAGTTGCTGATTATGATAGAAGAATGCAATTTTGTCAGTGGTATATCGACCAGTGCGAAAATAATGCAAATTTTCCAGCTAAGGTTTTATGGACCGATGAAAGCAGGTTTACAAACAACAGCATGTTTAACAGGCACAATTGCCATATTTGGGAAACTGAAAACCCTCACGCTGTTAGACAAAACCGTTTTCAAGTTTTAACGTGTGGTGTGGCATTTGAAATACCAGAATTATTAGACCTATACTTTTTGACGATACATTAAACAGTGCAAGGTATTTGAATTTATTACAAACGGATCTGGAAAATCGAATTGATGACTTACCGTTGATCGAATCTGTAGGTATTTTTTTTCAACAAGACGGCGCTCCACAGCATAATTCTAACATAGTCACCGAATATCTTAACAATCGATTTTCTAATTCGTGGATTGGTAATCGTGGTTATGTCTTATGGCCAGCAAGATCTCCGGGCCTAACTTCGTTAGACTTTTTTCTTTGGGGTTATGTTAAAAATGAAGTTTACACTGAAACATATGAAAATGTTGCAGACCTTCGTGAAGCAGTTCTTGCATCATTTCGCAGTATTTCACGTCGTAAGTTACGCAATGCCGTTATGTCAGTCAACAGTGCGGAGATCACGGATACGTTTAAATAATAATGGTCAATTATTTGAGAATTTTTTGTAAATCGTTGGTGATTAATTTAATTAGTTCTTAATTTTTGTAGTATTTTGTTATTAACAACAATGAATTTGTTTTTATAGCCAACTTATTAATTTAAATTAAATTAAAAACGTTTTTTTAGTTTTACAGTTTATTTTTCCAAATAAAAATTATCCATATCTCATATCATTTTAAAGAGTAAAAAACCGCATCGAACTATTCCAAAGCCTACTTGACGTTCGATAAGAAAAACGTAAGTTAATAGTTATAACTTAAAAACGAAAAGTGAAAAACAAAATCTAAAAAAATATTTAAATTCTACGCAAAAAAGTGCCCTAAGAAAGTGCCAATCAAAATAATGTTTTGATTAAGACAATTAGTTAAGTGGAAAAAAAGAAATTGGCGCTTTTTCGTATTTTCGTTATAACTCTTGAACTAGATAGAATTATCTAATACCGAAGAATAATTCGTCTAATTTAACCAAATCTGTATCTTTTATAATAAGCGAGATCCCCATGAATATATAGGAACTTGGAGTTGAAATAAAATTTGTAATAAAGTTTTAATTTTAATACGCCTAAATACGAAAGTTACGAAAGGTAAACATTTTTTAGTTAAATATGTTTTAAATAATTTAATTAAAATAAATATTAGCCCAACGCATGAATACATTTAAAAAGCAGTTGTGCGTTAGTTCTATGTTTTGAATGAATGAATTAAAAAAATTTAAATTCCTTATAATAAATTTTGTTAGTTGACTAAAACCATCATTCAAATAATGAGAAAACAACTGATAAGTTATTTGCAAAATATTTAATCTAATTAGAAAAACTACTTTTAAATATGATAGTTAACAATAAGGTGGTTTCATTTTAATTGTTGCAATCGAACGGGTTTGTACGTGTGTCAACTTAAAAGGTTATCTCATTGTGACGTGCGGAACATCTGGCAAATTTTGTTACATTTTCAAAGACATTTTCCAATTGTAGATAAACAAAATAATAGATAAAGGAACATCTGGTGCTTTGTTGTTGATTTGGTTTTAAATATCCTTTAGTCTATTGCTGCTTATTTTATATTATTTTTTTTTTTTTTTTTGTTTTGTTTTGTTTTTTAAATAAAAAAAAAATTTATTTTTTTTTTTTTTTTAATTAAAAATATTTTCCCTACTGATGTAAGTGTAACTGCAGTTTCAGTAATAAGCAAATCTTATTCGACGTTCACTTAAAGCTGTAAGTTAAAAAAAATTGTTTGCTATTAATTATTGTGTAGAAATTGGTTGTTTATTCGATTTTTTCTGGCCTGAAGGTTTTCATTATTTTGTGCTTTTTATTTAGTTGCAATTTTTTAGGTTTAGTTTTAATTATTTCTGTCAGCAATGTTCTCATTTTTTTAACTTAAAGAAGCAATTTTGTACTTTTTACGCTCATTTTATTTTACTACCGTTTTTAAAAATAATTTTGCAGTTGTCTAAGAAACACCGAAATTAAAACTTTGTTTAAAATTTTACATATTACACAATGGAAATTAAGTAAAAATTATAAAAGTAAAATTAAATCAGTGATACTTCTACAAAAATTAGTGTATTTGGACGACTTACAACACAACTTATACAATATAAATAAATTTACTCTTCTTTTTATTTCCCTTTTCGCTTTGTTTTAAAAATCCTGGAAGAGTTTGGAACATTTTCTCATATTGTTTTATAAATTTTTTTAAGCAAATAGCAACCAAAATTTAACAAATGTAAATTCTTTGTTTATTTTCTGTGAGTATGTGTTTATATTGTTTGTATAAAATTGTTAGATGTTGTATTTTTTTTGTGTTAACCATTAAACGGTTACTCACTTTATTTTATAACATTCTTTTTACAGCCATTTGAATGACATAGTTTTTTTTTCTATATGATTATTAATAAAAATACAATTTTTAGATTGTAATAGTTAATTGTAAATACTCAAAATTTAATTTTGATTGAATACATTTAATTTTAAAACCCGTTTTATCAAAACAAAATTAACTTAATACATGATGAAAGATGTAATAAAAAACTTCATGTAAAAACTACAAACAATAAGCACAATAAGAATAATTTTTAGTGTGAATAGGGTTGTCAGCTAAGCGCGCGTCGGTCTATAGCTCTTAAACCAATGAGGTTAGGAATTTCATTCATATGTCAATCTATACTATTTGTAAGAGTCTATTTTTGAAAAATAGTTTTGAGTTTACAGGGTGTCTATGGAAATACAAAATTTTAAAAATTTCAAGATAATTTTTTTGGCTCACGGTTTGATATGGATTGAGTTGCAAAAGGTCTAAAGTTACTGTCAACGTTTTGTAAATTTTGTATAGGGTTTCCAAAATTATGGCCGAAACATGACAAACTTTAAACCAATTTTTCTCGCGTTTTTTAAATGAAACCCCCTGTATATTTTTTCACCACTAGATGTAGAATTGAAAAATAAGTCTTTTTGTATTCACAATTGTACTCAAATTCTCGACGGTTTTCTAAATATTTACGAAAAACCATTTATTTCACTTTCCACAGTAAATTTTTATCACAGAATACCTAGGCGGCTATGGAAAAAAGTTACTCGTTGGAATGACAATGTTATTAATTATTCGCGTAATCTTTTGACGTTTAGTGGCATCAAGTGCATATTTTATTTTCTTTTGTAATAAAAATGAAGTATACGATAGAAGAATCAATTGACATGATTTATATCATCGGGAAATGCTTGAAGAATTGCCTTCTAGCATACAGAGTGTACAAAGAGAGGTTTCCTGATAGAAGGCACCCACATACAAAATCATTTAAAAAATGGAATGATAGATTTGACTCGACTGGGACAGTTAAATATGAAAATCATGACAGAATAAAGCCCGTACTAAACGAAAAAAACGAATTTAACATTATTGCAAGTGTTGTTGAAGACCCATATAGAAGTTCAGCAGACATTAGTGATTTGCTGCACATAGGTCAAACTTCCGTAAAAAACATTATGAAGAAACATAAGTTCCATCCGTATCATGTACAACTGAATCAAGCACTTCAAGGACAAGATTTTGAAAATAGGGTAAATTTCTGTAATTGGGGTCTAGCTCAAATTGGAGAAGATGAACGGTTTTTTAATACTGTATTGTTTACCGATGAGGCAACCTTCCACAATAATGGTCAATTAAACAGACATAATTTACATTACTACGCCAATGTGAATCCAAATTTTACGAGGGCAGTTTTTTTATGGTCATCTAAATGGGGATATTTTTTAAAGATTTTTAGACGAAGACCTTGATAATCTTTTAGAAAATATACTAATAGGAAGAATGTGGTTTCAGTTAGACGGAGCGCCTGCTTATTTTAGTATTGGAGTTCGACATACTTTGAATGAAAAGTTTCCAGGCAGCTGGATTGGCAGACAAGGACTTGTTCCGTGGCCCGCAAGGTCACTAGATCTGACCAAACTTGATTATTTCTTATGGGGATACGTTAAAAATCTGGTCTACCTCATACCTCCAACCACACCAGAAAACATGCAGGAAAGAATAAGAGAAGCCTTTAATACAGTTACCTACTCCTTTAATGTTAGAAAATGTAAATAGGTCTTTAACAAACAGGTTAAATCTGTGTTTACAAAAAAATGGTCGAGTGTTTGAATACTTAATCTAATCATGTTTAAAAAATTCTCTAATGTTATTCATAGCCGCCTAGGTATTCTGTTAAATAAAATTTACTGTGGAAAGTAAAATAAATGGTTTTTCGTAAATATCTAGAAAACCGTCGAGAATTTGAGTACAGTTGTAAATACAAAAACGACTCATTTTTCAATTCTACATCTAGTGATGAAAAAATATACAGGGAGTTTCATTTGAAAAACGCGAGAAAAATTGGTTTGAAGTTTGTCATGTTTCGGTCATAATTTTGGAAACCCTGTACAAAATTTACAAAATGTTAATAGGTTGACAGTAACTTTAGATTGAAGTAATAAATACACTTAAATTCTTATATAGTATTTAATTTCAATACGACCTCGTTTCGAAAGACATTAGTCTTCCATTCTCAAGTATGTCTAAAATGTAAAAAATACAGTTTAACAACAAACACTAATAAATTAACACTTAAATAAACAGACAAAATATGACTTAAACGCAGAAAAAATCTAATTAATTAATTACCTATAAAATTGTTAGTATTATGTTACGGTATTAAATGTAGTGGTCTGACATTAAATAATGATACAAAACCGAAAATTGCCAAAAATAATTTTAAATGGTACATTGATAAAGGAATATGTTAATGTTGAACCTAACATCTATGCAACTTATTTAGCATTCAAGTTTGTTGAGAAATTTTTATTTAAGTGTTGGAGAATATTTTCTTAATAAATTCCCTATTAGTAAAGTCTAATTGGAAGTTAAGTAAATTGTTATTAGCTCCTATGATAGTAATGTATTATGGTTTATATCTAATGAACAAGAATGGTCAGTATCCAAAATATGTTTAGCAAAATTAGACTTACTAGGTTGTTTGAGTCTGATGCATCTTTCATGTTCTTTAAATCTCGTAGCATATGATCTTTTAGTAGAACCTATGTAAAACTTTGAACAGTTACCACATTTAAGCATATAAACGCTTTTATAATTTAAAGGTTTAAATTTATCGGTGATGTTTTTGATTGTATTTAAGGGGTTGACAGTTTGAAAACCTAAGTGAATATTGACTTGTTTAAAAAGTGTGGCGAAGTTATTACTGATATTATTGAAAAACGTAAATACTTGAGAATGGAAGACTAATGTCTTTTGAAACCGGTCGTATTGAAATTAAATCCTATATAAGGATTTAGGTGTACTTATTACTTCAATTAAACAAAATCCTTATGCACTCGCAACAATATTGATAAGTAACTTTAGACCTTTGGCAACTCAATCCATATCAAACCGTGAGCTAAAAAATTATCTTGAAATTTTTAAAATTTTTTATTTCCAGTCCGCAAATTTTATGTTTTTCCATTTTTATTTATTTCTCCTAAAATGCCAGAACTAGTAAATTTTCGGCAATTGATAAAGTGCATGGGTGAACCGAAATATGCAAAATACAGGGTGTCTCATTAAAAAAAATGACTTTCATATCGTCACACTTATTTGGGACACCTTGTGAACTCAAAAATATTTTCGAAAAATAGACTCTTACAAATAGTATAGATTGACATATGGACGAAATTCCTAACCTCATTGGTTTAGGAGATATAGACCGACGCGCGCTAAGCTGACAATCCTGTATAACTAAAACCATTAATCAATGCTAGAACTATGTGAAGCACACATTTGCTTAACTTTATTTATTTATTAAAGCTCAAAAGGTATTTACAGTTTCCGTCCAGGTTACAACTTTTGTACAAAGATGCAAAAGTCTTTAATACTATAAAACGCATTAGTTACTAATATACATTTAATATTTGATCTAAATTCCTTTTGTATGTTCTTTTAGATTATTTGGTAATAAATTGAATATGTGTAGACCTAAGTTCACACTATCTGTGGTTGTTAAGAGCGCCCCGCAAATAGCGACAGCTAATAGATGGTGGTACCTTAAAAAAACAAACTTTTCTATTTTTCTTATTATCTTCAATTATAATTAGTACATCACTTTAAATTAAACTGCTACGTTTTGTGAACATACCAATAACGGTAATGACAAATTTTCACGTATATATTCGTTTATTTTGTAACGTAAATCATTTCCTAATGTACGTGGTAATTTACAAAAAAGTTGTATCGCAGCAATTTCATATTTGTTTACTGCTTTTAGTATATTATTTTTATTAATTATCCAAAGTTTGAGAAAGAAATATGCAATATTTCTCAAGGATATGAGAAAACTGTGTACAAATTAAATTTCAAATTGCTTCATGGCTTGTATTTTGAGTCTAACAGTTCAGCTATTTCCAAAGAGGTGTCGCTTGTCACTTACTTATATTTATCTTACTCAGAATTGAGCTTTTTATAACGTGGATAACAGTGATTCATCACTAATATCTCTGTTTGTATGCGAGTGCAAAGTTGTAACGAGTACCTATTAACCTAGTGTATCTATCTGTTTTATACATTAAATTTATTTCTTAAAATTTTTTAATTTTTTAAAATCAAGACTAATTTTATTAGAATAAAAATTACCAAAATATCCAAATACATAATGTGATGTTTACCGGTTCGGCATGTCACTCGCTAAAAATAGATTTTAATCAGCAATGCAATAAATAAAAAGGATAAAAGCAGGTAATGTTTTTATTGTAAAGAAACTTTTTGGTTTAATAAAATTATTAATCTTGTTTTCGCTTTACAGAGCGAGTTTTGATATTTATACATCAAAACTTGTTTTTAAAAACTTTTATTAAAATTACAAAAATTTTAATAATTCTTTTTTAAAGTATTCAAAAAACTTGTCTTTTAAAAATACAATGCATAATTCCACATCGCCCCTATAAGCAAAAATAAAATTGCGTTTTAGAAAAAAATGGTTTAAACAAAAGCTATAGACAATAGAATTTTTTCTTCAACTTTTTTATAAAATTGATATTGTTACAACAATTATTGTCACGTTATATCTCAGTAATTACTTATCTGATCAAAAAATAGTTTAAACAAAAGTATAATTAAATTATAAACAATTTTAATTTAAAACAAAAATGTCTAAAATGAAAATCAAAATTATGTGTAGGTTAACAGCCCTTTTGAATACATGGGATACACGGAATTATAAATACGGTCCATCTACACCTATTCAATTATAAAAAAAGTTGAGGTGAACTTTTTATGATAAAAAAAGAAGTTTTGATTAAAAAACTAATCAAATTTTTTTTCAAAAAGTTATTTTCTACATACATCGTACAGACATTTGATTTCTATCGAAAGAACTTTCAAAAATGATTTTTTGTAGTTGCAAAAAGGGATGCCGTGTCTTAAGTGGCTGCCGGAAAGTTGGGCTTTATTGCAACTTAACTTATTTTGAATGGCCTGGTGAAGAATGTAATTACAGTGCTTCTCCAACTGTAGAAAATAAGATGTAGACCAAGACGATGATTTTATGAATAAAAAAAAATTACTAAAGTTATTTATTTATAAAAAATTATTTTTCTCTCATGTTTATATACAAAGTTTATAAAAGTATAAAAAATTGTAGTTTTAATGAGATTAGTAAAATTTAAAAAAAAATAAACAATTTACTAGATATTTCGAAAAATCAAAAATGGTTTAACTGCTGGGAGAGTAGGCTATGGAAACTAATAGTTTCTATTTGTGTTAGTTAACGTGCCTGAAAACATCTATATAAATTTCTCTAATAAAAAAAAATCTGATATAATAGTGTTATATTTTGTGTCATAAAAATGCCATACAAGCTGCGCAACGATATTTCGAGCTTGACGCATACCTATCCCATAATTTTTTCCATACTTCACTATTCAACTAGTTTTATTTATAAAAATAATTATGACATATGGTATATTATTCGGGTTGTTGCACCTTTAATTTGAAGCCAATTATGGTTTCAATTAGAAAAAAAAACGGAAGTGTGTGTCAAGTCTCAAAAATTATAAGTTAAATAAAAATTTTTACTATAGATTTTATTATTTACTACAGAGCACTCATGAAATTTAAAACTTGGACACCACAATTTCTGAAAACAAAAGTTTGCACATTGTGAAGCGGGCTTAAGGGTATCATTTACAATTCTAACAGCAGGTAGTCTCAGCAGGGGTTATCTTATAGAAGGACTGTAGAATGAATCATTACACTAAGCACGTTTTAGAAAATAGGTAATTTACGTTGCTTACTTAATTTTTTTCTTTAAAGAATATATTTGAAGGTATCGCTAATTAAACACCATAGCTCGATTAATTATCGAATCAAAATTTTGTTTAGGAAATGTTTACAAAATAAAATTAGAAATAATTTTGATTTAAAAACGTCTACAAGCAATAACTTTTAAATTAAATCAAAAAACTAAACATGGTTATTTGGGTTGACTGATTATTACTTATTTTAAATCTATTCATAATATTTAGTCTTTACAAAATGTATATTTTATGACGTTTCATTTTTTTCTGTAGTTAATATAAAAAGTGAAAATAAAAACTAAGGCAATTCTTATTGTCAACGTATATATTTAGTTTTTGACAAGAATTTATTACATAATTATAATTAAGATACCAAGTTATAGTTTAAAATTAAATGAAAACGTTTTTTTTAAATAAAGGTATTACTATATAAATAAATATAAGAAATCAATAATGGGTGTGACCTCCATTATTATTGATACATTCTTGGAGGCGTCTGCTCATTGACGCTATCAAGGTATCAATATAATTAATATTAATCGTTTTCCATGCGGTTTATATTAACTACAGAAAAAAATAAAACGTCATAAAATATACATTTTGTAAGGACTAAATATTATGAATAGAGAGTTTAATGATTTTTTAATAACTTACAATAATTAGTAGGTTAGATTTATTTAAAAATAAGTAATAATCAGTCAACCCAAATAACCATGTTTAGTTTTTTGATTTAATTTAAAAGTTATTGCTTGTAGACGTTTTTTAAATCAAAATTATTTCTAATTTTATTTTGTAAACATTTCCTAAAGAAAATTTTGATTCGATAATAATCGAGCTATGGTGTTTAATTAGCGATACCTTCAAATATATTCTTTAAAGAAAAAAATTAAGTAAGCAACTTAAATTACCTATTTTCTAAAACGTGCTTAGTGTAATGATTAATTCTACAGTCCTTCTATAAGATAACCCCTGCTGAGACTACCTGCTGTTAGAATTGTAAATGATACCCTTAAGCCCGCTTCACAATGTGCAAACTATAGTTTACAGAAATTGTGGTGTCCAAGTTTTAAATTTCATGAGATAAAACATTTCCCTCTATAAATTTTTTGTAAAGTCAATAATAAACATAACAACAAGCAACAAACGAATTTACCAAAAAAAACCTTTTTTTTGTAATATCTAGTTAACCGTGCATTTTTTTGAAAGAACAAGAAAACACATTTTACTAAGCTCAAAAAACTACAATTTTTCCCATTTAACCGTCTCTCTATCTTTATTAGTTTCCAAAATCCTTATGCTAAACATTAAAAAAAAACTCAGTCTGTATATACAGGGTGTAAATAAATAAGTACAAAAATGTATGCGGTATTTTTTTGTGAAAAAATATAATATAAAAAAAATTGATATAAGCACCCCCTGCTTGGTTATAGTCCCTTAATGATGGAGCAAAAAATTGTTTTTAATTTTTTTCTGGAAAACAAAAAGTTACAAAATTTAAAATAAGTAAACAATTCTTATTATTGAAAAATCATTAAATGAATATTTTTGTGATATTCTCGCATAATTTCAAGAGAGAGAAAAAGCAATCCTTTTTCTAAACTTTTTCTTGTTGTATATTTCATTATTTAAAAATTCGTTTCAGATAACTTAATTTTTTCTAAACAAATGATGTCTCTTGTATTTTTTTTGTAGGATCAACGATTTTTGAAAAAAATAATGTTTTATCAAGTGCATCGTATGAATCAGGTTAGAATGTTAGTCAAATTTGTCTAGCAGGCGTCTGTCATATTAATATTTTTATTAGAAAAACAAATTATAAATTATTAAATAAAATCAACCCAAATGTTGAAAATGGTCACCTTCAGCCACTATACATGACACTCTAGACGGCGCGGCGCATTGATCTATGTATGCGGCCAAAAATTCCCGCTACATTATACGATGTGTTTGATAATACATTTTTTCTCAAAAAAGTACTTAGTCCTACTGAAAAAGTACAAAAGACCTTATTTGCTTATATTGTTTGTGAAAGAAACAAGCTATCTGAAATAAATTTGAAAATAATTAAATATGAAACAAAAGAAACGTTAAGAAACAACAAATTTTAGGAGTGACTTTTTCTCTCTCTCTAGAACTATACGGGAATACCACAAAATATTCATTTAATGATTTAATGCTTTTCCATTTGAAAAAATGTTCTCTAATTTTAAATTTTTGTGTTCAAGAAAACAATTAAAAAATTTTTTTTGCTCCATCTTTAAGGGCCTCTAACTAATCAGGGGTTGCTAATACTTTGTTTATATGGAAGATCCACATTATTTTTCACCACTTATGTTTTTCGCACATATTTATACACACCCTGTATATTTTTATGTATCAATATGCGATTATGGTTTTTTCTATTTATTTCTATTAAAGTAGTTGTTGAGCATTGTAATGTTATAAAGGGTAGTTTTTAAGAGTTAAAAAGTTGCAAAGTAAAATTAAAATTTCGTGTCCGGAAAAACGCATCAGTGTGAAACTAACCTAAGATTTATTTTATGATGACTTATTAATTTTTTAGGTCTTCTAGGTGAAAGTAGAGTTAAAAATAACCATCTAATATTACATATATGGCGGACGTTTTACCCAAATCTGTGAGAGCTTTATCGAGGCTAAAAAGTAAATTAAAAGAAAAATAATATACAATACAATGTCAAAAGGATTAATTATATATTTTTAATCTTTTTGACATCATCAATCTTTAAAGATTATTTTAAGTTTTGTGACCCACATGGTTTTCTAATTTTTAGCTTCGATAAAGTTCTCGCATGTTTAAGCGAAACGTTGGCCATATATCTAATTTTAGACGGTTATTTTAACTATATCTCTACCTAAAAGGATAACAACTTTAAATCATAAACGAACAATTGGAAGAAAAAAATACTTTACATCATAAATAAATAATTTATTTAAGCTTAGTTTCGGTCAATTAAATCACGCCGACCAAGCCCATCTTATTGGTACGTCTAAGTGTAAACTTTTCAGTTTTATTCAAAAATTTTAAGGACGCAATCACAGAGCCTTTAGGATTAGTGATTCCTTGTCTATAAAACAATTTAGTCTCGCGTTACGTAATATACTGTTACAGATCAAACAGTAAAGTTTCAAGGGAAGTTGTGTTCCATCATATTAATTAGTAGGTTTTTTCAATTCCGTAAGATTATTTTAACAAATTTGATCTATTTTTTGTATTGGTTTTGTATATTATTGGTTAAATAAACTTGAAGCAATTCATTAATGATTATTTCAACAGTTGAAACTAGTTAATGTTATAAATAAAATTAATTATTATTGAATTCCTTCAAGTCTAACTAATAACAAATTTGATTACGTTTATTTGTGGTACTTTGTTTAACACGTTTTTGATAAATGCTTATTTAAATTCCAAAATGTTTTAACAATTTTCTGAACAAGAAAGAGTTAAATAAAGTTATAATAATATGTAAAAGGCCAACAGATAGAAAGAAAAGTAAGCGATTCAAAACGCAAAGTTATCTATGCGTTAACATTATTTATCTTTACTTTTGTTTTCATTATGTTGTAATTTTTGCTACGTGTTAAGCGTGAACACAAATGTTGACTTTGCTGCTACATCTCACTTATAATTTAATTGCACTGGTTGCTTTAGAGCATAACATTAACGGTCATTCAACTGTAGATACGCATTGCGTATACTGTCTCCGATGATTTCTAACGAGAATGAAATATCTAGGGTATTAAACAGTTTTCGGTGTTGTATTTATAATCATGTTACAATCTCTTGCTTATTATGAGCAAAGTAAATTCGATGGGTAAATAATGTTAACGCATCTTACGCTTTGAATCGCTTATTTTAGTTTTTGTTTGTGTTTTACATATTACGTTGAAATTTTTGCTACGTGTTAAACGTGAACACAAATGGTGGCGTTGCAGCTATATCTCAGTTAAGTAAATAAAGTGTTAAAACCATTGTTAACATACAATACTGCTTACATAGTCAATGAAAGAAAAATTTCCTATAAGTGATAAATTATTTAAATTATAAAACAAGCGTTTTTGCACAGAACTCCACATCGTACTGATACTAACAAACGTGTAAAAGAGTATCGAACGTTTTGCTCAAAGTATAAAATAAACGTCAAAACAAGATACCACAAAAAAGAAAATAAACATTGCGTTTTAAAAATAAATAGTTCAAACAAAAGTTATAGACAATAAAACGTTTAACAACTTTTTTTCTATAATTATTTATTTATTCGTGTGATACACTTTAATATTGTATTGTGACGTAAGTGTTATGGATGGTGCCACAAAAGATCAGTATAAACCTGTATAGTATGGTGACGTAACCGTGTGCAATTATGGATTGGTTTGTCTTAGCAAAGCATTTGCTTCAAGGTTTAGAAACACCACTAAATCGTAAACATATGAAGGCTTACTCATCTTAGTATTCATATTAAGTAAGTGTGTAAACATTATAGAAAATAAATAAGAACATAAAATATAACAACACAGTCATTGCATGACGACATATAAGGAACCGGTCAGAGCGCCACTCGCGACAATGACGAAAAAAATAGTAGGTTAAAGAAGTAACAAACAAAATAATGGAAATACAGATAATCAGGACAGAGAATACAAAATAATGCTTAACTTCAGATGTTCTTTAGATTAGTAATCCATAATATAGCTTTGTTCGATAAATTATAAATGTTTATAAACCCTCCTTTAAACTTTGTTAATTTACAATCTTCTACAATATGTGCAACATAGAGATATTATCATATCTCAGCAAACACTTATCGGATCAAAAAATAATATAAACAAAAGTTGTGTAGAATTAAATTATAAACAATTTTTATTTGAAAAAAAATGTGCAAAATAAATATTTTTGTAAATATTTGAAAATTTTGAAAATCATTGCTTAATAACCCTTATGGTTTGATAGATTATGACCAAAATCAAATCAGAACGTTGTAGGAAAAAATCCCCATTAATGAAAGAAATGTGCATCGCTAAGCAATTTGTAATACCAAATTAAACGTCCCTTTTAGCTAGAGAGATTATGCCCAAATACTCAATCCACTTTGCGGTATTATAAATAAGACCCACGTGCAAAGTTTCTTAAAAATCTTAGGAGAGGTTATTTTAATATCTGTTGACATGCGGCCGGACGGCCATCACACAGAATTTTTTTTTTTTTATTTATTATAACGTACTAACTAATTCGTTGGAAAAAGTAAAGAAGTAATTAAAATTTTGACTTGGAAACGTTGCATAGCTCCCCATCTTATTTATCAAATATGGAGTAAAAAGTGTGAAAAAAAAATGATGTAAGAGTAAAAAAATTAGTACAATGCACACTATCTGACTTCCAGAAAAATTGCAACACCTAGAAGTTGTCGAACGATTTTAATGAAATTTACAGGTAACGTCTACTTTCATTAAACAAAGTGATGATTAAAATTTGAACAAAATCTAACCACTACTTTTTGTTTTTTTCCTGTTGTTTCCATAGCACATAGTAACAATAAAGTATTAGACTATTTAGTAACTGTCAAGTTTGCAAATTGTTGTTGTTTCTTTGCAATTTCATTCTAAACTTGAAAACAATGCCGAGAGTACGTCAACATCAACATTTTGTCCAATTAAGTGATTTTTAACGTGGCCGTATTATTGGTATGAGAGAGGCCTCGCCAAGAGAAATTGCTCGTCGTGTAAACCGAAATGTTTCATCGGTATTGAGATGTTGGTCCAAATGATCCGAGGAAGGGGTTTAACATCGTCGCCGTAGATCTGGACGTCCTCAAAGGACTACAGATCGCGAAGAACAACTCGATCAATTGCAAATAATTGGATGAGAGGTACAGGACTTAGGATGTCAATGTCATCTGTTTATCGCCGGATAAGATGTTATGGGTTGCGTTCATATCGTCCATTTTATGTCTTCCTCTTACACCACTTCACCGTCTACGCAGACTAGAGTGGAGCAACGAAAGGGTTAATTGGACGCAAGAATGGCATCAAATTGTGTTTAGTGACGAGTCCCAATTTTGTTTGTAGGCTCACGATGATCGTAGGAGGGTCAGACAGATGCGTGGAGAACGTAAAAATTCGACATTTTTTGTGGAACGCAACATAGCCTTCACTCGAGGAGTTATGATATGGGGTGCAATATGTTATGGTAGCAGATCACCCTTGGTCTTTGTTGACGGCAACCGTAACGCAGCTGGTTACATTGCTAATGTGGTACAACCAGTTGGCCTTCCATATCTTCAGGGCTGCAAAATCCCATTTTCCAGCAGGATAATGCGTGCCCTCATACGGCAAGGGCTACAACACGGGTTTTGAAAGAATCTAACATTGCCGTCCTCCCATGGCCTGCTCGGTCGCCTGATTTGTCGCCAATTGAACATGTATGGGATATGATTGGTAGGCGACTGGGTAATTTACCGCACTCTCCAGATAATTTACGATCTTCAACAACGAATTCAAGAAGCTTGGGATGGATATACCACAAGCAGCTATAGATCACTTGATTGATAGCATGCCAAGCTGTCTAGATGAGTGCATTACAAATAGTGGCGGAGCAACTCATTATTGAAAAAACTTTTAAGCTTTTGTTCTTTTATTTTTAAATTTTAATCATCACTTTGTTTAATGAAAATAGACGTTTCCTGAAAATTTCATTAAAATCGTTCAACAACTTCTACGTGTTACAATTTTTTTGGAAGTCAGTATATTTATTTAAAAATACTTATGTGAAAGTGCTTAAAAAAGTAACACTGAAGTGCAAATTATGCATTTTGAAATATTGAGATAATTTTTTGAACTTGTAAATTTTTCCCTTTTTATTTGGATTTTGTTTTCGTTTTGATTTTTTTATATTTAAGTAGCTTAAAAATATGTTGCCTAAATTTGTTTCGGAACGCACAAAGAAATTTTCATTCACATTTATTTTCAATCTATTTGTTCGATTTCGTTTTTGAAAATATTGTAAGTGAAACTGAAGTAAATTATATTTCATTGTCTAACCATGCTGGTGCTCATGTGTTAGACTTTATGAATTAATTCTGTTTCATTTCATGAACGACAATCTGTAATCTTAATAAAATTCGTAAGCAAAGAAACAAAGTTAAACATTTTTAGCACCTATACTTCTACAATTTTTTACTGTTACTTTAACGAACTACATCTTCCTGAAAAATCAATTCTATAATATAACTATTTCTCTTATAAAAATAGTGAAGATAAAAATGAAAAAAATGACAAAATAATGTGTATCCAAGTTCTTCAAACACCGTTGACTTATATGCGCATCGACTAGATAAATAGAAAAATGTTTATATACCATTTTTTGACTTTTTTTTTATTTATAGAAAAAAAAGTATAAATTTCTTTTCGTAATGGCATACAGTTTTGAAAACAATTAGTAGAATTTCATTAGAATTATGTGTTTGGGGAGTTTTTAGTCTCTAATTGGATAACTAAGATAAATACCAATGGCCTACATACACATATTCACATTACTTATGTATTTATCAAGATTTTCAACATTCAGGAAACACAAATACACAGTTATTGATTTTTACTTTATTTTTAGTTTGCATATCAACACAAAACAAAGAACGAATATTTTTTATGTTTGTATTTCAGTTTTAAATGTAAATGCCCAAGGCTGGAAACGTATGTTTACGTTGCCAACCGGCAAAGTACTTCAAAAATTACTTAAAGTTTCATCATTTAAAGGTATGTACACCATATTCTTTAAATATTTTCTTTAAAAATTGGCACGATTAATTGTTTTACGTAACATTAAGAACATATGTGTTCTCGTAAATAAAAGAAAATGTTTGGTTTCAATATGTCATTTTCTATCAAATTATTTAATTACATATTGTTTTCCAGAAATAGGTTAATATGTCTATTAATGTTTATATATCCATGTTGTAACTTAAAACCGCATAACTTCCGTTAACAAATGTTTATATTGAGTCATTTGAGACTGTTTATGTCATTTATGTTGTGCATAATAAACATATTGAACAAAATTCTGGCTTTAGTGTTCAGAAAATATTATTTTTATTGGTTATCGGTAAATACTGTAAGAACCTTGAAAACTTTCTGTTTCCTTAGCGTCACAGATATTCAATTGAGTTCGATATAATAAATCAGATGTTTCCTACTTTTTTTTCTGATTCTATCATAAAATGTTAAGAGTATATCTTATTGTTAGATATAATTTTTAAAATATTATTGGGAAATAAACGTTCTCTCTAGTAAAAATTTAACACAAGTATTTTCACGGCCATCGTCAGTAAAACATGCATAAAATTATCATCTTCGCTTTAGCTCCCCCATAAAAAAAAAAATCAATTATTATACGTTTCCACACGAAAGAGAACAGCTAGCTCAGGAAAGCACAGCTTTGGACAACGCTAGTCTCACAAAAAATATCAAATTTTTGATGTTTGCACACGAAAGAGAATTGCTATCACAGGCTAGCACAACTTTGCTCAATGCTAGCACACCTTTAATAATAAAGTTATTGAGGGTTGAATCTAGGAAACCAGCACACCCAAAAAAAATTTCACGTTTTTTACCTTTGAACAGGCTAATGCGACCTTAGTTTCCTGACAGAAAAATATCAATTTTTTTATGTTTGAACACGAAGGACTATAGCTAACACACGCTAAGACAACTATGCTCAACGCTAGCGCACCTTTAATAACGGAGTTATTGAAAGTGAATGTAGGAAGCTAACCCTTAATAACTCCGCTATCAAAGGTGTGCTAGCGTTAATTTTATTTGTGTTAGCTTTTGCTAGTGCTAATAACTCCGTTAGTAAAGATCCTCTGGCTTTGAGCAAAGTTGTGCTGGCCTGTGGTAACTATTCTCTTGCACAAACGAATTAGTCTGGTGGGAACTATTTTGCCACTGTAAAGTTTTGTTCACTGCTACGCTGGCGCGACCCCGTTTACACGCCTCTACTTTGAACAGTCTTAATGTAAAAACATAGTGCAGCGACGAGGGTAGCGACGAGACTAAAACCGTAAAAAGTCACACATCACATTTGTAAGACCAAATCTTAAATATCAGTTGTCAAAATGCTGTCGGACAGACAGGAAAGAAAAAAATTTGGAGCCTATTACACTTTGTTTAGAGAATTAAAAACATCCTGAAAGGTTTTGTAATTATGTCAGAATGGTATTATCTACATTTTCGTACATACTAGAGCGAGTCTCACCATTTCTAACAAAGATGTGCACAATTTTTTTACGACAGCCCATTTCGCCTGAAGAAAGACTTTTAATTACTTTAAGGTAAGTAAAAGATTCATTTTACGAATAGGTACTTAGTTTATTAAAATATAAAAAAGAACATTCTTACGATACTTATTCTATATTATTAAAGAGAAAAGTTTAGTTGCATTTAGGAACTAAAAGGAGAGTTTTGAGAAAGGTTAATTGATGTTGCTTGCTGATTTGAACTGTAAAATAGTGTGGCAAGTGAATAATTGGAATCATAATTGAAACCTTCCAACTGTTGTGGACGCCACTATGGTGCCTGTAAGTTTTGTCCTGATGGATAGGCATAATGTTGGACTATATTCTGAATTTCGTTACGAAAAGCTAGTTTCCTTGCATCGGCAATTGTCTTCACGTGAGGAATGAGACTGTCAAAAAACAGTTTATCATCATCGGGGGTTAATTCTGGCTGGGGAACTGTTGCTCGTCTTTTCTGTATATAGTCCAGTTTTTGTTTTTCAATGTCCAAAAGTTCGTCAACTTGATTTGCTCTATGACGTCGACGTCTAGCTTGCAACACCGTTCGAGGTTCCTTGTAAGCGGAGGTGGCCGCTGATGTGGAAGGTGTGGGAGGTGGTGATGTCGAAATAATTTCAGACTGAGTATCCTCTGCTAAATGTTGTAAATTATAGTCTTCGCCATCGGAAGTAGCCGCATTGGGAGAAGATGGACTATTTAAAGAAACACTAGCAGAGTTGTCAAAACCTGGGTGTTAATAAGATTGCTATCAGATGGTTTTGGTGTGAATTGGTCCTTCAAAAAACACTTGTTTGAAGTAAGCCCAATTAGACTTCGTCTCTATACTTCCAGGGTTGCCAAAACGAGGAGAGGGTATTTTTTTTTAGTTCTCGTCTAAAATAATCTCTGAGGTTTTTCCACTTGGCTTGAGCTTGTTTTAATGAAAATTACAATTTAATTAGCTGTGTGCTACTTTCAACAAAAATGTAAGAAGTTAAATATTTGAAGTATAAGCTAGGTCGTTGTTAAATGCATATATTTTTTAGAGTATTTTTATTTTTCAGATATTTATCTACTGGGGAATCCTTTAAAAGTTTGTCATTTTCATTTCGAATGGGAGCCTCGACGGTAGGACAAATTGTAAAAGAGACGGTGACGATCTTGTGGGAAGTTTTGCAACCTGAACACATGCCAGCACCTTCAAATAAGTGCTGATTACATGAGGTTATGGAATTTTCCCAATTGTATTGGTGCTCTGGATGGGAAGCAAGTTAAAATCAAATGTCCCAAACATTCTGGTTCAATGTACTATAATTATAAACAATACTATTCCATCGTTCTTCAGGCAGTTTGTGACGCAAATTATGTTATTACAATTATTGATGTTGGTGGGTTTGGAAAACAAAGTGATGGAGGCGCATTTCAAAACTCAACTATGTATAATTTACTTTTCTGCCTCAAACCAACATTAAATCGCCATTCGTATTCATTGCTGATGAAGCCTATCCACTCATGACAAATTTATTAAAACCATATAGCAGACAAAACTTAACTCCTGAAAGTATGAATTTTAACACGCGTCTCTCACGAGCGCGAAAAACTATAGAATGCGCATTTGGTATTTTGTACTCGAAGTGGCGCATAATATCCAAATCAATTGAAAGCGACGAAAAAACTGCTGATCAAATAATAAAAGCAATATGTGTTTTACATAACACTATCATCCACAAGGAAGGTTTTGAAAAACATTTGAAACTGGTAACTGACACAATTCTTCAAAATGTTATAATAAAACCTAAAGGACTTTCAACTGATCAAGCTCAGATTGTAAGAGACATTTTTAAAAATTACGTCAATTCGTTTACAACTCATTATAGTACTTAAATGTTAAATCTTTAAAACAACGTTCAGGAGCAGAAACCAAGTATACCAAGTTTAATGTATTTATCTGTTAGTTTTCACCAGATATTAGAAAAAACCGTTTTTTCCCGAGCTCTTTCAATAGGGTATGACTTGGCAACGTCGAATTTTCGGACACACATTTATAGGAACTTTTTAATTATTATTTTTCGATGTAGTTTCACCTCGTGAACCTTGGCGATGTTTTTTTTTGAAACACCCTGTATATAATATATTGTTAATTAGTAATCATTACTACCCACTTCTGTATGACAATAAAAAAAAAGTGTCATAATTGCCTGTCATTTCGGTTTCATTGGCGACCTCAGCCCACAACCGTTCTAAAATATACCTAGTATTACGGTGATTTGGATGCGATTCATTCCATAATGGTCTTTTAATTGTAAACACAAATTATTAAATTTTCGTTAATTCTGCTCATTTCTCTGCCACCTTCACATCACTGCCGTCCAAACTAAAAACTCTAAAAAGTATTAAAGCTCTTGTAGTTCAATGTGAACGAGATTCCCAAATTTTGGGCCTTCTTATAGGAGTTGAGGAACAATAGGGTCGTCAATGATACACCATGTTCTTAATAGCCGACGTTTCGATTGGCGATGGCTCCTCAACTCCTATAAGAAGGCCCAAAATTATTGGGAATCTCGTTCACATTAAAAACTCTAAATATGAACTTGTCGCTACTTGTCGCGAGGTAAACAAATAAAAATTTGAATCTAGCCTTGTCGCTCGCTTTGTCTCTATGCTACAACAAAACGCCTGTCGCTCTACTATGTGCGCTTTTACATAAATATCATTGCGTAAAATTAATCTCGTCGCTACCCTCGTCGCTAATCTCGAACCTCGTCGCTGCACTATGTTTTTACCCTTAGGGTAAAAACCATACGGTAAAAAACATAGTGGAACGACGAGGCTAGAGGTACAGCGATGAGGTAAGCGACCGACTTGAATTCGATTGTGCATGGCTATGAAACACAGCATAGTGATGAGTTTGACGCAACGTTAAGCAACGAGGCAAGGGACGCGATGCGCGACGAGATATGACTTTTATTTATTGTCGCGTTGCACGTGTTGGTGCTAGACGCTGCCGAGTGCATTTGAGCATATCTTGGTGCAGATTACTTGTGCAATTAGTCAATTAGATCAATGGCTGACAATATTATTGTGTCCGTGTTTAACAGACCGGCATTATGGAATACCTCCCACCCAGACCATAGAAATCGATTTGTTTTAGATCAACTTAAGGCAGAAGTAGAGAATGTGGAATAACAGACAAGTACAACATAAATATTATATAATTTAATTATAAAATCAGTTGTATTCAGTGTGTCACGAATAAAAACTGCGTGATTTGGAATTCGACCTCTTGCGTTCCAATTTGGCCTGGCAAAATTGTTGTTTGCAGTATTTTCTGTAACATCAGTCAAATGCCTTTTTTATCTATAATAATATTATGTAGAACACTATTTGATTTGATTATTTTGTCGGCGTTTTGTTCGTCTGTTTCTATTGCTTTGGATAATATTCTCCATTTTTCAAATAGGATACCAAATGTACATTCCATTGTTTTTCTAGCCCTGGATAATTGCTGATTAAAGTAGAGCCTTTAAACATTCAATTTTTGTATGATTTAAGCAAGTATTCTTGTAAAAAATATGCTTCATCGGCAACGAAAACGAAGGGCATTGGAATTTGTGTATGTGGTAGACATTGTTCATTTGGTATATATAACTGTTTCTTGAAAAGTGACTTAAACATAGTAGAACTTTGAAACGTGCCTACATCGGATTGTCGTCCATATCCTCCTACCTTTATTACAGTAAATCTGCATTGCAGACTCCTTAAAGCACGATAAAAAAAAACTTTTAATAATTAAAAACACACTCCCTGAATGGCTGGGACATTTAATTTTCTGCTCTTTTCATCCAAATTACCTAAACAGTTGGGAAAATTTCAGATATCCATGTAATCCGCACTGATTTTTATGAAATCATACTCTGTTGGTAAGGACAAATGTATAGATCCATATTACGTGAACATGAACAGTCTGTTTAAAATTACTCCAACAGTTGTAGCTTCCATGGGAAATGTAAATGATAAGCTCTTGAAAGATTCCCCTGTAGCTAAATACCTGTAATAGAAACATTATTTGGTAAAAAAATATTTAAAGCGAAGCAATCTAAAAGTAAAAACTCAAGAGATTATTTTCGAAGCTACTAAATCCTACTGGCCCTATTTTAAAAGTATGATAAATTTACACCAAGATTATCAACAGAAAATTTGGTAGATTTTCACGCTGAATTTGGCACAATAGACGAATCGCAAAATACCGTAAACATCGCACCAGAAGCAACTAGACAAAACTAAAGAGGATGACTATCAGGCATTTTTTAACAGTCTACTGCAGGGATGGGAAAACTTGTTCCTTTGCGTGCCAATATTTACAGACAAAATGTATGGCGGGCCATTAAAATAAAACAAAATATTGATATGTATTTTCTGATGCACAAATTTATTGTACAATTACAATATTAAGTATTATAAAATATGAAATCAAAGTAAAGTTTTAAGTTGACTGCAAAGTAGAAGATTGAGGAGCGCTGGTCTTAGTAGGGGCATGTGACATGTGAAACTGTTTTTGTTGTTGCATGATTTTATCATAAGCGGGCTCCATTTGTGATGCTAAAATTTTCAGCAATGAAAATAAGTGGTTGTCATCCGTAAGCCTACTACGAAGACAATTTTTCTCATTTTCATTACTGAAATATCAATTAACCCAAGTTGGAGGTCATGGGTGTTTTATCGATATTGACAATAAAAGGCATCCACAAAAATATCTAGTGACTGCTCAATTCTCTTGAAATCTTGAAATCTCTTCTCAAATTCCTCATGCAGTTTCTTCCAGTTGTTGAGCAAAACTTTTGTAACTTCTCGGCTGAGACAGGTGATATACTACTGAGTTTGGGAAAATGGATAAGTTTATTTCTCTCTACACAACTGCAAAACAATTTAAGTTGCAATTTGAAGGCTTTTAAATGCCCCCAAAGCTCCAAGAATTGGTTCTTGCCCTGAAGCTTCGTATTTAATTTATTTAGGTGTGACATCAAATATGTGAAAACTGTAAAATCAGTGGACTCTACTGCTACACGTCCAAAAATTGAAGATCTCAAGATCTTGCGATTTAGGAATGCCGTTTCAGATCTGGTTCAAAAATATGCTTATAGCTTTAATGAATTAAATCAAGAGTTTTAAACTTTCAATTATGGAATCAGTAAGAACGCCGGCTTACTAATTTTTATTTAAGTGAAATATGTTTTTTTGTTTAGGTACATGTTTATTTTTATTAATGATGCTGTTTTAGTTTTGTTTTTTAATAAAAGTTTATTTTTATAAAAAACTTTTATTTAACTTACCTTAAATAATCACTAATCTCTCTTCCTGTCCATTAGGCTGTTTATTAAAGTTTGTCCATTTATTTAATAGATGAGGAGATAGTTGCTTCAAAATATAGTTAAAAATAATTTCTATCCTTAAATATTGGTACTGCTCAAATCGTTTGCGTGTTGAATTAATGGAATGTACAGAGTAATTTTTCTCTAATATCCAATCTCCCCGTTGCCAAACAAATTTTCGTCTTCACTGTCGGAGGACATTATATAGACTGATTTTGGTTTGAAAAGTTGGACAATAGATTGCAAATTCTGTCTCCCTACTATAAATCGTGTCTTTGCCTCGTCGATTATTTTGTCCCTGCGCCCCTAGCCTCGTCGTTCCATTATGTTTTAACCCTTATACGTCGATGACGCGATGCAGAACGCTCCCACTACGGCCATGTCTCAAATAGTTCTTTTGTACTGGCAAGTTTTGAATTCTTGTGAAGGATGTATTTCCCTAATTTGTTGTGTTGTTTGTTCGATCCCTATTGCTAATTCATCAGGATTTAAATTTTTGATTCAATATTTGGCAAATTATAAATTTATCAATGATAAATTGTGCTGAAACTAAATTGCTTCAATAATACCTTTTTATTTACCTTTTTGATTATAACGTAAAAATTCCAGACAGTGAGGGTAAGTCTGGACCCTTTTTAGTTGAAAGTAGGCTCAAAATGATATTCTCAGTTTATATGTTGAAGCTTTATCGGGCCAATGTTAAAATCTTTAAAATATGAAGCGAAATGTAGCCGTGGACAAAAACTGTTTGAGCCTACCTTCAACTAAAAAGGGTCCAGAAGTGCCATCACTATTTGGAATTTTTACGTTTCATAATAGGTGAAGGACAACTTTTAAAATAATTATACCATAAGCCTTTTTTTTTAAATTCATATTATAGTTCAAAAATCATATCAAATTATTTGTTGTAGATGTAATTCTTTGACACGCCATCAAAATATAACATAATAACAAAAATTTGGTTACACTTCTGTGCGGCATGTTTACAAACGGTAATCCACAGCATCATGTAAAATTGACACCTAAAATAATGCACAAACTTAAAATTTTTTTGCTGACCTAAAATTTCGTTGTTCTCCCCCATAATGTATGCGGAGTGCCCCCGGTTAGGAACCACGGACATAAAAGTTGAAGGAATTTACCGTCAGAGATTAGAATTGGCATAATTTTATAAATAAAGTTATCTCATAGCTCGGTGGTTCAGATTTTACATATTTACTTGAAAAAAAGTCATTTATCTCGATAATTTTTGGTCTCAATACTTGACGGTAAACGTGATCGTATGAGAATTTCGGGCCTATTTCTGGTTGTTCTATATAACTCTTGTCAGAAGAGAGGCGTATCTAATTTTTAAAGTGGTGCTTTGGGATACGAGCGATTTGTTTCCTTTGTCCATGATCGCGTCGATGGAACAATATAAACTCTAGTTTAGTGCATTAGAACTTTGTATAAAAATGTCAGTTATAATAAAATATACATTTCACTTATTCTAAGTATTTTGAGCTCATTGTAATATGGTGTAATGTGATTTAGGTATGAAAAAGAAAACCTGACACGATTATTTTTAATTCCTGTTTCTTTATGATGGTGCTGGACTTCATACTATTATAACACTTTTTTCGATTGGACACTTTGCCAATACAACGAATTTTAGTTTTTTCTCCGTTAAAAGTTAAACCATTTTTATCCGACATTTTAACCATGTTTTTTTAGATTTTCATTCTTTCCGCAATAACTTCGTTGAAATTAAAAACTGATGAGTGTATGGGTGTTATCAGCAATTTTGCAATTTTGTCAAATTCTGTAGTAAATTTAATAAACAAAAGTGGTACTATAATGCTGCTTTGCGGTACGTCGTTGTCATTAATTATTATGTTAGTGTTTTATTATTTAAGGAAAGCTCACATATTGCTTTTTGTCATGCAATATAATTGTACCTAATTTAAAGCTCGAAATGAAAAACTATATTAATGTAATGCAAGAAGTAAATGTCAGTTGAAAACATCTAAAGCTTTGGAAAAACCAAGTGTAACAAAAATAATAACTTTTTATTATCCCAAGCTTTCGTAAAGACATTAATATTTTATAAATAATTAGTATTTGTATCATGCTTAAGTCTGAAACCAAATTAGAAAATAGGTAAAATATTGTTTTTTTCAACAAAATCCACTTTTCAAGAACTTTTCTTACATCTGGGAGAATAGATATAGGCTTTAACAAACTATAGTCATTTGCTTAATTAATTTTTGCTAAATGTAAAATACAAGCAGTTTTTCATTTGTCTGGAAATGAATTTGTTTCAATAGAAAAATTTAATTTTTCCACTACCAGCTGTGAAGTGGACAATTATTGCGTCTCCTAGCCAACTGAGAAGTTGAATTTCTTTATTAGTGGTTAATAATTTTTTCTATTGTGGACCTAGGTTAATAATAGACAAATTAAATTTTTGAAAATCTAAGAATAGTTGTTTAACAAAAACATAATTTTGTATATCTAGGAGATTATCTTTAACGTATTTGCTGCTTAAAATTACCTAACACGATAAAATTATTTGAATAAAAAAATTCCATTAGTTTAAAATTTGCGCCCCCATCTCATAACCGCAAATACATAACCTGAATTTATTTATTTATTAAATATGATGGTAGAATCAGTTTTTTCAGGTTTTCCAAAGATGATTTAACCAGTTACATGAAGAATTTTAAGTAAATTACAAACATTTTGTTGTAGGTGGTTAACAGAATCTGGAAGGTCCGATCTGTTGTATAAAAATGTCGACTCTAAAAACTTAACGAGTATGTGACGAACACTTGCTATTCCTAAATGAATTACAAGTGTCAATTTTTAAAACCCAATATTCAAATGATGGAAGGTATATTGGCGAAGCAATAAATACCCGTTAACATCTCTAGCTATACCAAAACTACTCAAGCTTGCAGCTTAAATACTCTTGGGTAAAGAAAATTACGGAAGAACATTCTTAAATTACAACGTGAAAAGAAAGCACTTCAATTGAACTTGACATCTCCCAACGATTACTTCCCGAAAGCAGAGCACAAATTGTGACAGCCCAAGTGAACTTAAAAAATAAACCACTAAGAAGCAGGAGATATACAGAAGAATACAAACAATTTTCACTAAAATTATTTTTACGAACCCCAAAATGTTAATTTTAAAGTAGGTTTTAAATTTTTGCCAGCTCAAACTGCTACGTGATCATGGTTAGAGTTATATATAAAAAAACTTAAACAACCCTTGTGCTACATCTTTACAAATACGATATGTAAAGATGACAAATTGAAGTCGATAGTATTAAACTGCATAGAAAAGCTACAACTACAATGCGGTGCCAATGTTAGGGGCAGTAGTAAAATTTTCAAAACCTAATTAAACGAATAGAGGTATCACCGAAAAACCATACCTTCTTGTAAACGATAAGAAAATCTATTATTTCTTCGATGTCCCCTATTTATTAAAGTCGGTGCAAAATAACTTGATTAAATACGATATAATCTTTAATAACAAAAAGCATCTTGGAAAGACATTAAACATTTTTACATGTCAGACAAATCTAAGCCGCTGCGATTGCTCCTAAATCAACTAATTTACATATTACTCCAAATAATTTTCAGAAAATGAAGGTGAAATATGACACACAAGTGTTTATTGAATCAGTTGCAGTTGGTTTATTAACGTATGTAGCTTTTAATGCTTTTTGATTTATTTACATTCCTGTGCTACTTGATTTTTTACAAGAAAACGTTTATTTGTTATTTTTTGGCTTAAATTTGGCTAGTAGTGGATAAAATAGTAATATACACCATAGTTGTGAAGTCCATTATTGCCTACTCACCTGGTGCTAAGGCAATAATGACAGACTTCACAACCTTGGTGTATATACTATTATGTGTCATAATATCTGAACACAGTGTGCCAACTAAATTCAATATTACTATCCTAATATTGCACACTTCAATACTTAAAATATGTTTAAAATTTATTTTTTTTAATATTATCATGGTTGTTTTATTCTAGGACGAGACTTAACAAAATGTTTATTTATCTTATTTGGATCAGTATGTTTGTTTGTGTGAAGAGTTTTGTTTAAAGAAAGACATTAATTTGATGTTTAAAGTAAGCTTTTTTTTCATATTTTATTGCCTTACTGACAAAATTTCACATTTCTTTGTATGCTACAAAATTAACCTCAGTTTGAAATTTTTAAATTTATTATAAATTTTGTTTCTTTCTTTGAATATGATTTGAATTGGGGTATTTAATAATTAACAGTAAAAGGGGCATGTGAATCAAAAAGGTATGCGAAAGCTTTGTTAAAGAAATTAATTTTCTCATCTATTTGTGGTCAAAATGACAAAAATTATTTGCATTTAATTTGCATCGGTTTAGAGATTATGTACGAAATATCAAGAATACAGCAAGTAAAAAGGCTTTTTCAACGTTACGTACTTTAAATTTTTCAAAATAGATTGTGGAGAGGGTGTATGTAGTACCAATTTTTATTCTTTTGGAAAAGTTATGTTACGAAGCAAGCGTAATCTAAGTTTGGCAGAGAACTGCTAAGAAAATTATTATGTCATAATTCACACAAAAAACTTGAACAAATATTAAAAGTTTGGTAATGTGCGAGCGAGTTGTTCTTGTAAATTCCAAGTTTATCAGAATGGAACTTACGTCCAAAGTTTAGTTATTGTAAGTAATCGAGTAGTTGAATTAAATGAGGTATGGTGTCAGCAAGTAGATATTAAATTAGGGTATAATAGTAATGGTGATTTGTCCAAGTCGGAAGCCAGTTTTTAGACGATGAATGGTAGCAATTTTGACTACATCTCTTCATGTCAGACATGTCGGTTCTCCTGAAGATTGTTACATGAAAAACTAAGTATACGAAAATTGTTATATTAAAGCGTAACATAAATAGGGGATGCACAGTAGTTCAATAAAACGGCAAGTAACGAGATGCAAAACCATCAATAAAATTTGATAAAGTTAAGTGGGCGCAAAAAAAATAAGACGTAACTTTTCAGGGTGAGTACTTTGACTTACCTCAAAAGTACTGTTACAATCTAAAAAAAAATAATACAAACGGCACACAATCAAGGTCAAACATAAATTAAAAAGGCTCGTTAGAATGTAACATTAACATGATTTTTGCAACAAACATTAAAAGAAACATAAACTAAACACTACTAACTAAATAATTAATAGGTTGAAAGCGTAATTGACGACGAGAGATGATATCTAAATGATCACGTGATCAATACTTTTCATTCAGAAAATACTAAACTTAGTACGTTAAAGTAAAATTTTAGTAATTCTTACGAATTAATATAAAAATAATTCAACCGCAATGCTGTTTAATAATATGCTATTCGTTTAAAGAGTTTAAATTGTGACGCTTGTTTCTCAATTCGGTTAGTTTCGGTAAATAGCAAAAGCGGACGGATCTCGGGCGCCAGATTTGATGACGAAGTTTACTCTTCGTTTGCTTGTCGGGCAGCTACAGTGGAGGTTAAAAATTTCAGTGTTCTGATCGTCTAACGGGAAGCAGTTATGTGTACTTAAGGCGCGAAAATGCATTACACCAAATACAACACACGGAGGGAAGAAATGGAAAGTAAAAAAAACATAAAGCGGTATCTTTACATCCTAGGGGTCGGGAAGGAATAGCCAAAGCGGTATCTTTAGCGGTTAAATTAGCCGCAGGACTAAGCGGAACAGGTATCCGGACCTAACTGCCTGTTTAAGGAAAGAGCTCACGTTTATATGAGGCATAACTTAAGTGGGGCAACTAACTTACGGAAGGGGACTGCGTGTGCACGAAAGTTTAAGCGGGGCGCTATCGGATTTTGTACAACGGGCCGCTCGCTGTCTTCCGTTTTGGGTTTACAATTAGTAATAAACAAAATGAATAAACATAACGAAATCGACCTTATCCTAACAATTAATTACTCAAATTAATTTAGTGACGGTGCATACTTAGAAATAAAAACGCATCGTTACAAAATGTGTCGACTATAAAATGTTCCACTTTTCTTAAAAAAGGGTGTAGTATTCAAATATATCTAATTCGTATTAAACCCGAATTAAAACATTAACGGGATTCTGCACTTAGATTCGCGTCAGTTAAATTACTGAAGATTAATAATTCAATACAAAAAATTTTATCAAGTCTTTCTCAATTTTGAATTATTTTATAAAATAACGTAATGAATACCTTAACTTGCTTCTGACGCAACAAAGAACTAGAGAATGGATGGTCGTAGACCATGGTGGCGGTAATGTGTTTTCAAAAAGAATAAAGTAATTGAAGACGTAAGGAACGATTTACAAAAATTCTTTTGGGTACGCTCCCAAAAAAAATTAATATAATGTGGCGTAAATTCTTGTTTGAAAAACTTCGAAACTAATACAAGTGTTTTTGAAAACAAGACTACATCCGTAGGTAACTAAATTCATAGTACGAGAGCTATTATCAAAAACCGCTTTACGCGAATATGGGGACCGGGCACGTAAATTCACCAAAAACTACAAACACTAAATATTTCGGTCTGAAGTATACTTATAATCCGCACATGTAAAGCGAGTCAAAAGACCTTTTTTCCAAAAACTGCATAACATAAAAATCAATTTATTTTTTATTTAACTCTCCTAGTAGTAGTATTAGTTCAAATGTCTATTGCAAACTAAACTATCTTAACGGAAAAACGGTCTTCCTTTTCCAGATGACGGAAATTTGCATCCCATTTATTCAGCAAAGTTCTTATGTCAATTTTGTGTTAAAGATGAACAACTGCAGCTGCTAAATAAAATTATCAAATTGTCACGTATGTAAATGTTATCAGTTAAGTTAAAGTTAAATACTACAGATAATTCTGTATCATGCTAAACATTGTTCTATTCTATTACTGTTCATCTGAATACCAAGGACTAAAGCCAGAAGACACTTATGATTGATTAACTTTTTTATAAGCTTCCATCACTGCGATAACAAATTTTGATTTATTTGTACTAAAGGTACAAAAGAAACTCAAATTTCAATAAATAACTTACATTAATATACAGGGTCATTGATGGTCGATGGTAGGTTAGACGTTTATGGAAAACGGGGCATAGGAGTAATCTGAAAAATTGGCTATTGCCATAAATAGACACGATCTATCTTCCTAAACATTTTTATTTTGGCGGTGTTACCGCTTCTACTCAAAAGTAGTAACAACTTGTCAATTTTAAATAAAACACCCTATATATTATTTAATTTTTAGAATCGCAATTTCTTACTGATAATTTTTTCTGATTAGTTTCCTATACCTATCTACACCGGTTTTCGAGATAATAATTATTTTTAGTTATTTTTTTTCAAAATATGATCCCACCAAAATTTAAATTTAGCTGCTATTTGAACCCATATAAGGCTAAAATTTTACATGCAATTTCCAAAATCCTTGTATTTAACTGTTACCTAAATAAATTTGTTTTATCTTATACAGGGCGGTTTAAAATTAATGATTTTGACGTGACATAAAAAGGTCAAAACTTTATTTTTCAAAAGGAACACCCTGCTTCAAATAAAAAAAAAAAAAAAAATATATTTATTATAAATAATAAAAATTTAAAAAATTAATATAATAAAAAAAAAAAAAAAAAAAAAAAAATATTTTAAAAATTAAATTTATTATTTTTTAAATATAATAAATTAAAAAAAAATTAAAAAATTAAATAAAATATTTTATTAAAAAAAAAAAAAAAAAATTTATTTTTTTAAATAATTTATAATTATAAATTTTTTTTTTTTTAAATAATTTTTTTTTATAAAAAATAAATAAATATATAAAAATTTTAAATAATTTAATTAAATATTATAAATAAATAAAAATTTAAAAATTAAAATTAAAAAAAAATAAAAATAAAATCATTTTTTATTTAATTAAAAAATAAAATAAAAAACAATATTTCAAAGTTAACGAGTTAGCTATACCATTATGCTATATCAACTCGAAAGCATTTTTATTGTCTATCAGAATTTCAAGTAATATACAGGGTGTTCCATTTGAAAAATAAAGTTTTCACCTTTTTTGTTTGTCACGTCAAATCATTAATTTTAAACTTGCCCTGTATAAAATAAAATAAATTTATTTAGGTAGCTGTTAAACACAAAACTTTTAGCAAACTGCATTTAAAATTTCAGTCTTATATGGGTTCAAATAGCAGCTAAATTTAAATTTGGTGGATCATATATTTGAAAAAAATAACTTAAAAATAATTATTATCTCGAAAACCGGTGTAGATAGGTATAGGAAACTATTCAAAAATTATCAGTAAAAAATTGCAATTTTAAAAATTGAATAATATATAGGGTGTTTCATTTAAAATTAACAAGTTGTTACTACTTTTGAGTAGAAGCGGCAACACCGCCAAAATAAAAATATTTTAGAAAAAATAGATCGTGTCTATTTATGGCAATAACCAAATTTAAAGACTACTTCTATACCCCGTTTTCCCATAAACGTCTAACCTACCATCGACCATCAATGACCCTGTATAGTTAAGTAAAAAATAATATATGAATTATCCAGCAATTTTTCTTTAGTAGTAAGGCGCTTTAAATTATTAATAGTTTCTTCCTTAATGAGATTACAAAACTTTGAAACGTAAAGCAAATGCGTGTAGAAATTAAATTGTTAAAAAAACAAAACAAATATTCTAGTTAAAGTTGTTATCGGAAACGTTCTGGAGAGATAAATTTATAAAATGTGTCCTCGTCACTTAACTTAGTTTGTAAAAAAGCAAAACAGAATGTGTTTTAGCCAATCTGAATTTATTATTAAAATACACAATTCACATTCTTGATTAATGTTTTAATTCCAACTCTAGCCTTTCGGTTTTAATATTTAGTACATCATTAATTTTTTTTTATAAAACGTCCTTTGACGTATATTATGCAAAAAAACAACTTAATTTGTAAGTGACACATTAATTTTTATCACCCAAGGTTTCTGCCCATTTTTTTTATGTTACTCTTACTGTAGTTGAGGTTATTATCTTTACATCACATTGAATTCGTGAATTTTTGACTAATTGTTCCGTACTTACAAAATCTACTAAAAATATTAGGTAAATAATAAGGATAAAATATGACAAATTTTACTTTTGTATTTCCTACACACAAAATAATTCAATTTTCCAAAACTTATGAATTACGAGGTCTTTGTTGTACGAACTTTTTTCCATTTTAATGTTAAATAGATTAAAAATTTTGTTACCAACGATATATACTCGTATACTTCGCTCTAAAGTTAAATTTTAAATTAAATCTCAAAATTCATTTTCTGAAATAATTTTAAATTAAAATTTAACATTGCAGAAAACCCAAAATTATATTATGAGTTTTATAATAATTTGCAAACCAAAATTTAGGGACGTTTTAAAATCAATATTATTTTCATATGTTTTTAGGGCGTGTTTTCAACGTAAAGAATTTATTACAAAGGCATGTATATGAAATTTAAATCGGGATTTACGACTTTTTGGGTTAAGTTTTAGAAATTAATTTAGTAATTATAAATAATTTAGGATGACACTTTATTAGGAAGCAAAAAATTTAATAATTAAATCAGACGTTTTCATTATAGTTGAGACCAAAATTTCCCATAAAACTGGATAAGTACTTTTTCCTTTTAGTGAAATGTTAAGGTTCTTAATAATTCAACGATGCGTTAAAAGCACGCAAAATTGTAGTATTTAAAATGATGCGTTTAATAAAAATAAAGATTGTTGTCTCCTTAATTCGGAATATTTTTTATTAGTATGCTATATTTTTGATTTCTTATTATTACTGACCACCAACTCATTTTATTTTGGAATTACAATAATATAAATAAAGTCTCATTATGCCTATTATAGTCGTAATCGGAAGAACAAAATCTTACTTATGCATCCATGTAAAAATTACAAATTAAAATGACAACTAAATATTTTTTTCTTAGTATATACAGGGTGGCCAACTAAGCAAGGTATATGTATATCGGAAACCGTTCAACTTGCGACCTTGCGGTAAAAAATATGTTTGTGAAACTAGTTAAGAGGAATTGCTGGAAATTGTTTTCAAGTTTGTAAAATGTCCGCTAGGGGGCGTAACACTAGTTTGAATTACAAAAAATAAGTTTACCCTAAAATTTGCTTAATTAAGTTATACTGAAGTGACATTATGTCTATAAAAAGCAACTTTAGTTGAGCACTTTTTTCCAACTCTTCAAATAAAGTGGTGGGGGTAAGGCAAACATTGATTTTGAAAATATGCTTGGAAACGTCTTATTGCAAAGATTAGAACTAAGTTTCGTTAAAGTAGTTTACTTTACTCTATCATAAGTGCTAAAACGTAAAAAGTATCTGTGGTTTTTACTACGACCGCTAGATGGCGCTTTTTTGCAAATAAAATTGGTCAATTTTCTCAGAAAAGTTAAATGGAATGATAATGGGTTGCTATGAGTAAAGTTTGCATATACAGCTGAAAGTCGAAAAATTTTGAAAATTTAAAAAAATATAAATAAACCAATTAAATTTAAGAACGTATAGTAGCATAGAGTTCAGTGCATCCCTGAAACAAGTTTACTGTAATATTAGCTTTAAGAATCATACTTACCAGCGTCCGAGTGACTTATTCGGCAAATGTAAAAATAGTATGAAATGACTTCAAGTACTGGTTCCAGTCCCCAAAAACGAGTGTTTAGTGTTGTGAGCATGGAACATTAACCCATTGATCGTTTTCGATTAATAATAATGAGAAAGAAACCCATTCCGTGAAAAATGACAATGCATCTAAAATTTCAAATTTATTTAGAAAAACAGGCTGTACAAAACAAAAAATAAAGGGATTAGAGAACTCAAAGAATTGATTCCTGAGTTAAAAATCATTAAAAGATGATGCGCCGAATTAAAATTCAAAGAATTCGGAAATTATAACCTAAAAATGGAAATGTTGAGAAAAATGCAAATAAGTCAACAATTACAAAGTAACGGACATACAAGTCATACATCAAAAGAATCGGCATAATCGTTTAAGACTAATTACAAGTTATTTAATAATTATTTGCAAAATGACAGTTCTAATTTGAAACGCTGAGGGCGCGCAAAATTGTCGGAAATTAAAATTTTTAAAAAGATCTAGGATGGCAGTGATAACAGATTATAAATTGGACCGACAAAAAACCGTTAAAAGAGTCGTATAATTAAAATAGTAGAGACCACGTGGCTTTGCGTTTAAAAATTAACAAAAACTTAATCTTCGAATTACACATCGGTAGCCATCGACAAATAAATAGTCAGGTTACGTGAAATAAGATGTAAACATTGAGTTTAAAACAAAGTTAAAAAAATAAATAATTAAGTTAATTAGAGTTTGAAATTAATAAAATTAGAGAATTAAAACTCACAACTTACTAACAAAGGAACATTGGTGCAGTGAAAGTGGCATGCTAGATGCAATTATCAATTTAACAAAGCCAATCAAGAATTAGCAAATTCTCTGGAACCAATGCAACGACACAAAAAAGGGGAACAACGCAGCTAATAAGAAGATACAAAACTTAGCAAATGTGACAAGATTAGAACTAATCTTTAATTGTAATCATAATTGTAGCGGAATGCAATTATTAACGAACCTTTTCGTTAATCAATTTCGTTCACTAAAAAATTAGGTGCGATTGCGGATAAGAACGAAGACGTGTTTAATATTTGACAATTTTGGTGCGCAAACGCGTGAAGTAAATAAACAGAAATCGTTGTACATGTAATATAAAAAATAGCTGGAGTTACATCTATAAAATATTTAGGTATATTTTTGATTCAAACATGAAATAGAATGTGCATATTAAATAATTAGTTACCAAACTAAGAAGATATATATACTTAATTAAAACTCTTAAACATGCATTTGAAATTAAAATTATGCGTATACTATATTTTGCATTTATTCAGTCTTTATTAAGTTATTGAATATTTATTTAGAGTAATGCTTTGACTACTATCAAAGTTTGAAGCAACTCAGAAATTAGTATTAAAAATAAAGTTATACATAAAAGTTGTACAGTTCTAAGTGAATTTTTTTATAATGCTATTAATAGTTCAGTTACTCGTCGTTTAGAGGGCGCGACAAAAATATGATGTATTTTTTTAATGTAACACCCTGTATATTATTATGAGGTTTTTTTCTGATTTCAAAATATTTCATACGCTATCTTTTCTTTGAGCTTTTATTGAGTTATTAATTGTAGAATATCACAGTTACTTAATACGAAATTGTTAACATCGTCAAAGTAAGCCATGTAAATGACAAATGTTGTGTTTGATAATTGACATCTTATTAATTAAATCATCAAAATCCTATATTTACCAGTTAAATTCAAAATAATAAAAGGTGGGTTATTTATTTATATAGCTACAAAAAATTTATTAAAAAATTCTGTTTTTTAATTCAAGACAATAAACTTCAATATTGTTGAGTAAATAAAAATACTTCATTTTAAATATAATATTATTTAAATGTAACATTGCAATTTTCTTTATATTCATCAAAGGTGCTATAGTAAATAATTAAAAAAAAACAATTTGTGGTTTCCTGAGTTTTTCTGCTCAGATTACACAATGATATAATCGAGCATAGTTCACAGCGCCAAGTTCAGGAATTTAGAACTTAGCTGTGAGCTATGTTCACTCTGTCGATTTTTATATCAATTTCCAATGTGTCTGTTTTTTTCTTTTTTTTATCTATTCCAATTTCACTAGGAGATTGGAAATAAAAATTGCTTTATTTTTGAAATTGCCTTATATTTTTTTAATTTAAACAAAAAATTATGTATTTTATTAGGATTTTTTGATTTAAGGGGGTCTGTAAAAACTATTTACTTCGTCGTTAAAATATACAGAGATTTACCCCACGATCTTCTGCATGGTTTTGGATTAATATCTCAGACGCAAATTTTAGGGAAAACTTATTTTTTTGTCATTTAAACTAGTGTTACGCCTCTAGCAGACATTTTACAAAATTGAAAATAATTTCCAGCAATTTTTCTTGGTCAATTTTATCAGAAAATTTTTATCGCAAGATCGTAAGTTAAGGGTTTCCTATACAGGATTTTTTACGGTATACGACACGGAATATTACAGACAAACTATACAATAAAATTAAAAAAATATATCTCGGAGGATAGAGACCTATCGGAGGAATATTTTAAAATTACTTTTAGAATATACAGGTGTCCCAAAATATACAGAACGTATCAAAGTTGTGTTTTTTGTTATGGAATGTTCTGTATATTATTACATTTTCAATTTCTACGATCAAAATAAAATGGATTTTATAGAAGCTTACCTACTTAAACCTAAAGGTTTTTGAGATATTTTGTATTTTATGAAAAGGTCAAAATTTTACCGATTCATTTCTCAGCAACAATTCCATTTCTACAAACTAAATTCGCACTGGAGTCTATCAATTGATTAAATTTTATGTAGATAATGACATGCTTTGAACCGCAATAACTTGCTTAATTTAAATAGAACACTTATAGCTAAATATTCACGTTGTCATGAAAAATGCAGGTTTTAATAATGCAGACTGATTTGTAACAAATTAAATATCTATCAACCAACCTATGAAATTTTGACAGGTGATAATTATTATCCGTGTTTTTCTTTGCAAATTGTCATTTGTAGCCGTAGTTGATGCTTTTTTTCATTTTATTAAAGCGTATATTTAAAATGAAGGTTTATTCAAAAGAAGAGGGGATTGATATGGTTTTTATTTTTGGAGAATGTGTGGAAAACTGCTTGCAGGCATCACGACTATACGCTCAAGGATCTCCTCACAGAAACCATCAAATAAAGTTTCAAAAGGCTGTTAGCTGAATTTAGAAAAATTGGAAGTGTTGAGTACAGAAACCCACTAATAGGAAACCTGTGACAGAAAATGAGGAGACTAAATTTGTGGTAATAGCCTCTGTAATTGAAAATCCCCATATGAGTCAAAATTCAATTGCGCAGAATTTTAATATCAGCCAAGTAAATGTCTCAAGAATTCTTAAAAAACATAGTTATCATCCATATCATATTCAACTTCACCAAGAAGTTTTCCAAAACGATTTTGAGAAGAGACTGGAATTTTGTATGTGAACAATGAAAATTTTTGTAATCTTATTTCGTTTAGTGGCGAGTGCACGTTTCACAACAATGGATACGTTAATAGACATAATGTTTGGTTTTATTCTGATTTCAATCTCCATCAATTTAGAAAGAAGAATAATCAGCACAGATGGTCAGTGAATGTGTGGTGGATAATGAGTCGATATTTAATTAGTCTCATTTTTTTTAAAGAACATTTAAATGGAATCTTGTTTTCATTTTTTTTGAGAAATTAGTTTTCAATGTTACTATAGACATTCCATCAGACATAAGAAGAGCGATGTGGATTCAAATAGACGGGGTTCTCGCACATTTCCATTCGAGAATTCTAAATGTCTATTCCCATAATCGATGGATTGAAAGAATTGCCTCCCAAGGTCACATGCCTTAACTTCACCGGATTTCTTCTTATAGGGACATGTAACACCTCTCACAACATGTGAAAATATGAAAAACCCATCAGAGAAGCTTTCGGAAACATAAGCCGAGAAATGTTATCAAATGTTGCTGAAAGCTTTAAAAGAAGAATACGTTTGTGCTTAAAGTCAGGCGGTCATCATTTTGAACACACATTATAAGTAAATGTTTTTGTATTTCACCTATTCTTTATGTTTTACAATATTGTAAACAGCTAAGAAATTGATCCGTGGAGCAGATAATTTATTAGAAGAAATATTATTATCAATCAAATTTGTATGTTTATTAAATTTTTGTAAACTTGTAACGTTTGAAGTGTAAACGCTCCTTCTGTGTACACACTTCCTTAACCTAATTTTGCGGGCATTACTTTGTATTGGTTTCCGGCGTTGATAACTTGAAACTGTCCACGATTGGTCCGCTGCATTTGAACGCTTCCGGAAAGCTTGTCCTAAATCAACCGTTCACGAGGGAGAAGATAAACCCTCATTTGAAAATTTTCTTGTTTGAAGGGGTAATCAGGCCGATGGTAAGAGATTCTGAAACCCTTCAACGTATATATACCGCATAAAGTGGCTTTTAAAATTTACTAAAGGTTGTGTTCCACGTGAACTGTTGAATAAGCACGTCCTGCATTCTTCAGGCTAGGGGACGTTTTACATCAGGTATACGATTGCCCTCGGGGTTTATCTATCGCTAACATCCATATGTTCATTCTAGAGCGGGTGGTTTATGTCTCCCGATTACGAATATATTCTCTTCCGGTTGTTCCTTTGTCAACTTGTACGGCTATTGCGGGTCTACTCATGGAGCCGAAATAGCTACCCACGAATACTCCGTCAGATTCGCAGACCACGGTGGAGGCTCATTCCGAACCGTTAGTACTATTGAAAGCAAGAGTAATACTCCTACTGCTGCGTGGAAGGTCAGAGGTTTTAATATCTTTTTAATTGCGCGTGAACCTGCAGTCGACCTATCACTCAAGTAGAAGTCACCCCTTGACACCAACTATCAGGCGCGAACGTAGAAAATTTATTGCGGATTATTTGTCGCTCGAATGTGTAATTGCATAATATACCTGGAACGTTAACTAGTTATAGATAAAAGTATTTAATACATACGTGGTGTATAAGTCGTGTAAGAATTTAAACCTCAATCTTAATTAAGCCGAACGCATTTAGTTCCATTGACCCTCCCGGTACGAGCTCGTTCCCAGACAGGCCAAGTTGAACAATCGTTTAAACTTTGCGGTGACTGAATTAGTCTTAAAACTTCCTTTACACGTCTTCCTTAAATTCATGTAATCTGTAACGTTACTCAGTACCATAAATTGACATACATTCTAAGTTAAGTTCACCATAGGCGTACCTTCAGTACGCGAAATATCAATTGCATATACGAGACAGTGGCGTAGCAGTGGTAAATATTTGGGTAATTCTTTTTACTTTAACTTGTAATTCTATGTAGCTCTAGTCATTTTCGTGTTACCTGAATGTTTAATGCTGTACGTTACCCGTTTTAGCTCGTGTGTATTCGTAATATATCTGTGTCTATTTAATGCTGTGAACTATCACAAATTCGTTTGTGTATTGGGGTGAATAAATATTGTGTGAAGGGTTCTCTGACTTTATGTCGAATTCTTTCGTGATTTGTTTATCCTTTTCTGTATATTCTGCTGCGGACAGTTAGTTGCTGACCTTTGGTTCTGGGTCAGATTCTTTTCTTGAGCGTTACTCGAACCTGGCGCCCTACCTTTTTAATTTTTTTTCTATAGGTTCTAGGAATAACGTTGACTTACATACATTCCTAACAACTGACCGTTACAAACTCTATACATATTTATTTCTCTCAAAAATTTAATACAGTTGATGAAATATACACAATGCAAATCTTCTCCTTACAAATACATAAATACCTGTCAAAGTTGTATAGCTTACTTGATAAATTTTAAAATTGATACAAATCAGTGTCTTTATTATAAAAATTTGCATTCTTCATAAAAACGTGAACATTTAGGTATAGGACACTACAATATTGTTTGATAGAAAATCATATTTTACATTTGTTGTTGCTATAAAATACTGGATGTTCTATTTAAAATAAACAATTTATTGCGGTTCAAAACATGTTATTATTTAATCTTATTTTGTACACATCCTGTATATGATAGTGGATTTTTTACATAAAATCTGATTAATTCATAGACTACAGTGCAAATTTAGTTTGGGAAAAGAAAATAGTTGCTGAGATATGAATCGGCAAAATTTTTACGACTTTTTCATAAAATACAAAATATCTCAAAAACCTTTACGTTTAAGTAACGTAAACCTTTATAAAATACATTCTTATTTTAAACGTAGAAACTGAAAATGTATTAATATACAGGGCATTCCATAAGAAAAACAAAACTTTGATACGTTCTGTATATTTGGGACACTTGTATAGTTCGAAAGTAATTTAAAAATAATACTCCTATAGGTCTCTATCCATCTCAGATATATTTTTTTAATTTTATTGAATAGTTTGGCTGTAATATTCCGTGTTGTCTACCGTGAATAACCCTGTATCCAGCCGCTTACTTCGTTTAGTTGGCCACCCTATATATTAAAGGTTAGACACGATATGATTGGCGATTGATTGATACTTTTGTTTATTAAAATTATGTAGTTTATATATTTTCTAGAGCTACATAAAATATATTAAATGCTCAGTATTTAATAAAAATGTACTGTTCACAAAATTGTTGAGCATTTCTAAGTATATTTAATCGCTTATTATCTACTATGTTATAATAGAATCCTAAAACTAATTAATTAATATTTCTTATTTTATTATTCGTAAATTGAACATTCACTAGAGATTTTGAAATTGGATTTCTTTAAGAGTGGTAATATAACTAGTATTACAAAAGTTGAGTATTTTCAACCCAAGTTTGAGATGTATATATATATATATATATATATATATATATATCTATCGTCTTATTTTCAGAACCCAAAATAACTTCTCTTATTGTTACTAAATTTAGATCGATTTATTTTATTATTTATTTACCACAACGTAATTTAACAATATTATTTTTCGAAAAACAAATGGATCGTCGTCAAACATCATCACGTTTGATGATTTTTTTTATCTCATAAAACGAACAGTAAAAAATAAATTGAAAAACAACAATTTTATTTATTATTTTACTTTACAGTTAAAGTGATGTCGGATATGGAACATTAGAATGAAAAAAAAAATGAGATTATTGTAAGCGAGGGTATCTATGTTAATCAATAATTGGATTATGTGCATACGTTAACATAAAGAAATGATTGATTATTTCTGAAAATATATGTTATTATTGTATTTCAATCTCCAAAGTTTAAAAATATATTCAAAAATGTATAAAAACGTGTGTGTTTAACAAAGACGAATTGTTTGAAGGGTTTTACGTATTGGTAAAATTATTGTTTAACAAACTCAACATCTATCTATAATTTTTATTAAATTAACAACCTTTTTTTCACATTTATTACCTTCGTCTACAATGGTTTTATGAGAAATTTATTAAATCTATTTTCAAATACATTTATACAATAAAAATAGTACTAAATAAATACACCAATTTAAGTTACAATATATCAACATAATTATAATATTTGTTTGTGTTTAATAGTTCTAGACTAAGATTTATATTTTGAAATAATTATTTTTATAATAATTACACATTGGAGAAAGAAGGATTTTGTTTAAAAATAATAGATGTTAATATTTAATTAGAGATAAACTTAATTTAATCACCTAAAAATTTGGATTATTTTTACACCTATTTGGTATAATTTTTAAACTAAGAAACTAAACTTATTCAAAATTCTGTAGTTTAACAGAAACTTAACAAAATATGGTTTACTAATATGGCAGAAAAAGAACAGCTTCAGTTTGTAACAGTAATACTATTTGTAGTACTCAGTGTCCGGTTATTGGGACAAAATATACATGTACAATGACTAACAACAATTTTTTTAACACACTCAATACCCTGGCAGGCCAAAACGTCAATCGAAGAAAGAAAGAATTGTCTTGACAGCAAAATCACCAGTATTAGTGTTACTAACAAAGCGTGAAGATATAATTAAGTATGTATGTCTCTAGGCAATTTGATGTAATAGAATATTGGTGGTTAGTTCTCATACAGGGTGTTTTATTGGGAAACGGGCTTACGTTAACTGCAGGTAGGGGATATCAAGGTGTTTCTAAAATAACCTCCATATAATTGATCTAACGTTTTTTATAACCGAAATACTGGGTGTTTTATGTATTTGGTCAATTTCTTTAATGGCTTGTAATTTATGATCCTCCCTGTATATTTTCTTTAATATTTGGGTTACATATTTTTTATAATATACCCAATCCGTTAAAATATTGATGAAAAAGAAAATCCAGGTCCGGCTTCACAAAATATTTACAAATTTGTTGACCTCCAAACAACAACCTGTATTATTGAATTTAAAATTTTTGTTTCTATATTCGAATAGAGCGCAAAAAGCTGAATCTAAAGATGTGCCTTTAGAGTTTGGCCATAATAGTTCACTACCTTGGTTTAATATTGAAATCGTTTATTTCTTAAAATTTTCGGAAGTCAAAATGAAATTCATGGGATTATTTCTATTTTATTGACATTTATCTAATCCTCAACATTAAATATTGTGAGATAAGCGTTAATTAATGTTTTATTATGTCTATTAACATAACAAAACATAATTTATCAATTAACTTACTTATAAAAAAACAAAAACTAGGAAGAAACTAAACTACTAAAAACTACAACAAATGTTCAAAATGACCCCTATTTTGTTTAATGGATTTCTCCGCTCTTTTTATAATATGTCTGACAGAGTTCTAATAACTTTTGGGTTATTTCGAAGTTCTACATGTTTCTTCAAGTTTTTCATACAATTACTCTCTGCTGTTTATCTCTACTACATAAACTTTAGATTTGAGATATCCTCAAAAGTGGTAATCGAAAGAGTTAAAATTAGGTGCCCTTGGAGGTTATTTATGTGTACCTCCTCTACCTATCTATTTTTCTGGAAATTTTGTATTTAAAAAATGTCTTACAATTTGTTGCAGAGACATTCCACTTTTAACGATCCCCAAGATTGTGTTCTTTTCAGCCGGTGTTTTATGTGATCATCTACTGTTTCCTCACTAACTGAAGATATGGGTAATTTAACAGCAGCTGTAATAAACTCATAATAAAAACATTTATTATCAATCCGCAACTATTTGGTCTTACCAACAATAATTCTTTTTAATGGCATAATTTTTAAATGCTTTTTTTCCTTGTCAACATTTTAATGTTGAATTTGTTGCAGAAGCAGAACTGGTCCTATCTAATAATGACAAATAAAACAACTAAAAAAATTTGCTTTCCTAAAATTTAAACATTAATTTACCAAACTGTCTTGCTTTTCTTTGCTGTAGTTTAAATAAATTTCAAGTTCCTTAAGTTCATTTACATTGGTTACCGGTAAAGTCACTGGTAATGAAGAATACTGTTTTTCCTATTTTTCTTGTTCCGATAAATAGTGTTAATTTTTCAAAATTATTAGTATTTCATTTATTTATTTGTTTATTTAATCGTATGGTACATTTTAAATATTGTATTGTGATGTAAGTGTTATGTATGGTGCCCCAGGAGATCAGTATAAATCTGTACAGTGTGGTGACAAAACCGTGTGCAATTGTGGATTAGTTCGCCTTGGCAAAGCATTTACTTCAAAGTTTAGGAAAACCACTAAAACTTAAACATGCCAACCCTTACCCACCTTAGTATTCACATATAATAATATTAATTAAGTGTATAATGTGATTGTGTTTTGTAAAATTGTGTTGTACATTTTTTCCTAATTATCCGGGAGGGCCAGGTCCGGAAACCAAAGTGGCGATTCTCAGGAACAACATGTTTTTCTTGTTGTCCATGGAGTACTGTAAAGTACTGATCACCTTCCATATTTTATATTTGCACCAAAACCCCTAAAAAACACACACGAGAAAAAAAACCTTTATTTTCTGTAAATAGTAATAAGGATGCTATGGGAGTAGAAGTTGTTATTATTGCTTCAGTCAAAGTTGGTGTTTCTGTTAATGATGGTGTTTGGGTGTTCGTTTTCTGTGATGGTGTAGTTATTCTTAAAGTAAAGTCTTAATACAAGTTATATATAAACATACATTAACAGTAGCAGGACTGGTCGTGGGCTTATTTAAAATCATTAAAACGAAGGCATCTAGACTGCACAAAGAATTTATAAGGCGCCAGTTAGTATCGCGTAAGAAGTTTTCTGAGGCCACTAGAAACTCGTAGACACAAGAAAAAACCGTAGGTTGGTAGAAATATATAATTATAGCGACTAAACTTCAATCACAACGCTCATAGAAATACATAGACACAAAAATATAACACGGTTTATAAAAATAGACAATATTCAGTTACAAAATAATAATAACTCAGGAAAGCGAGTTAAAAAATAAGTAATAATTTAGGCACAAGCAATCGAATAGGTAGATGTCGTAGTGTACCATAAAATTTTGACAGTCGTAGCACCGATCGTTCTTTGCAAGCAACCTACTAATTTCGCGTTGCAAGTATCGTTATTAACTTACTTAAAACAAATTACGTGAGGTACGGGACCTTGGCCGATTATCTAAACAGTGTCAAAACGCAACACGATTTAGCAATACTTTGAAAGATGTTTCAAATTTACAGAGATTCTTTACACAGCGCAAACGTTATGTTGTTAAATTCACAGCCCTAGTACGAGTACATAAAACACGACAATAATAGCAAATATCATGCATAAAAAGAAACAACTTAGTTTGTACATAGGTAGTTTTTGGTGTTCAAACGTTAATAGATAGGTGTGACAGTTCTCGTATTCCTTGTTGTACGGGATGCTTTTACTTAGGTTTATACTAAATAATTAATACATGTGTATCTGTTCAAATTTTAGATGATGTTCATGTAGCACCTTTAACAGACAGGTCAAGAAAAAGGAATATGAGTCTTTTCGACCGCCTAATGGAAATATTTTTCCGACCCGGCAATCTCAAGCTAATAATAATCACTAGAAAAATTCATAACACAAAATTGGAAGAGTTTCTTCCCCACCGCATAAGTGAAAACACAGTTGTCTATACTCTAGGGAGATTTTGATTCACAAATCAACTTTTAATTACGAATTTTCGTTTGTTCGTAAATAATACCGTCACAAATGTATAAAGCATTATGTAATTGAAATATTCAATTTAATCATGGAACCATCTTGGTCGTTTTAAATTTCTTGGTGGGCGAGGCAATGTAGAATCTTCTACAGACTCACTATCACTTTTGCTGTATTCAAGGTAACGTGAAGAAACTTTACGTTCCCTTTTTTGATGACTTCTTCGCTTTTCAGATCTGATGTTTCTTCAGCTAATTTCAATTTAGTTTTAGCATAAGGTAAATCATTAAAAAATTATCAATTTGTATAATATACAATTCATTTTTAAAACGCATTATAACGAGTTTGTGCTGTGGTCTTATCATATGCAGAAAAGTTTTTTATATAATATACCGTGTTTCAGTTTAAAATAAACTATATGGAGATATCGGAAACCGTTGGATATACAATGTCGGTTAAATGGAACACAAGTTGCGTACTTGTATGCCTATAAATAATCTGGGTTTACTTTATTAAAGAACCGCTTGAGTATTTAAATATATGGTAAAAACCAAAAATCGGTATTTTAGAGAAACCTTAATATTTCACTTATTGTAAGAGACACATTGATCAAATTTCAGAATAGGTGTAAGAGATCCTGGTCATTCCAAAAAGTGTAACAAAAAAAGTAGGCCTAGACATTTTTTATTACATTCTACATTTTTCGGAATAGCCACAATCTCTTACACTTATTCTGATAATTTGATCAACGTGCTTCTTATAATAAGTGAAATATTAATGTTTTTCTAAAACACCGATTTTTGGTTTTCACCCTGTATTTAAATACTCAAGGGGCTTTTTAATAAAGTAAACCTAAATTATTTATAGGCATACAAATACGCAACTTTTGTTTCATTTAACCGACATTGTATATCCAACGGTTTTTGATATCCCATGTAGTTCATTTTAAACTAGACACACTGTATAATTGCAATGTCTTGTTGATTTTTTCAACTTTTAATAAAGCTTTGTCGGCACTTATATAGGAGCCAATTTACTTTCGTCTTTCTTGGTGTAATCCAAAAATTGTGTACTACAGCGATATTCCCTCCACCTCCTTCGGTGTTTTGGATTAATACATATGCCAACACGATTTAGCACCCACCGATTTGACCATTAACCGCACTTTCTCCGTTCTGAGGCAATGTTGTCATACCGGTAATACTACAGTATTGCTGCATGTATCGAATAATCTCACTCAACGTGCAGTATATAGAAAAGAATTATGTTGTGAACATAACAAGAATATAAAGCACGCTGTAATACAAAACATACAAAAAATTGTTTCTGAGCTTTATTATTATATACGTACTAAAAAAGTGATTTTTAAATCTCGTCTTCTTTAGACCAATTGATAACGTACTAATACCATTGATTATAAAGTTCCTTAAGATCCGCAACGCGTATGAGGAAAATGTAACATACAATTTTACTGATTCGTAGATGGCTCCACCGTCGATTTTCAGCGAAATATTTTAGTTGCTTTCTTGCGCGCGTTGAATTAGCATTACCGTTGAACCGCTCCGATTTTGTGCGTGTGTCTGGAAGTTATTGTGATTTGTTAGGACAATGGCTAAGTGCGAATACGTAAATTGCAAAAACAATACAAAGGAGAACAGCGAGAAAAGTTTTTTAAATTTCTAATAAAGATGTACACCGCGCCAACGCGTGTTTTATTAATTTTATTTTGTTTGAAAATTGATTGCATGTAATTTATGATTTTTAATTTATCCAACTGTAAGTTTTGACGCAAAAACAAGAATACAAGACAAATTTAATAGCCAATTAACAACTCATTTGTTGTTTGATTACAATGTACTAAAAGTAGTGTGTAGTTGATGAAAATTAAAATTTTAAAAGAATAATTGTAATTAAGTACAATTGACTCTTTTATTAGAGAATTTATCTTATTTTTTTAGAATCAAACAATTATATGGAAATACATAAAAATGATGTTTTTATCACAAGTTGTATTTAATTTAATTTTCTGAGTGTATTTAACCGATTGACCTCAAATTGGTCGTGTTTTACTTAAAATTCCTATTTTTGAAAAAAATATATACAAAAGTTTAGACCGTTCAGGAAAAGATTGTAACTAGTTTTCGGGTAATTTCATAAAATTGAACTTATTATAAATGTGTTGCAGATTTAACAAATTTTGAAATAAATTTGTTTTACCTATAAATTTTTTTGTTTTAAGAATAATATAAAATTTTTGTTGTTTTATAATTAAATTTCGAAATATACTCTCTCAAAATTAGTTGATTTTCACTTTTCTCTTTGAAATTCGATTTACTTAAAAAACGACGTCGTTTTTATGATAACGTATCATATGATTTTATAACTTATGTTAATCAGTTTATAAGGACACCGGTTGTAAAAATATTTGATGCATTGTTAATTTTCTAGTTCACTTTTGAAATAAAAATTAGTATTTACAATCATTGCATTTATTTACAACGTAGACTGGGTGGCGATAAATCATCGAAACCTGATACCGTTGCTGATAACATTTTATTAAGGCTAAATGCAGTTTTACGACGGTTGAATTTGTAGTTTGCATTTTATTAGCCGGTGTTGCCTAAGTACAGTTTTAATTTTTATAAAGAGTGGGGGTTTTCTATAAGGCACAATATTTAACATTAGGTTGCGAGTCTTAAAGAACCTTTTACTCAATGCTAATACTAATTAGCAAACGTACTTTTAATTGACTTCTATATCACGGCTCGTTTTCTTTTTTTTGATACTGCAGTAACTCAAATTACATAACTTGCTAAATATTTTTGGATATTAAAAGACGCCATAAATACGCACTAAGTACGTGTTTTTTCACTGATATTTTTCTACTAGTTTGAAACGTTTTATATACGTGGTGCGACGTGACTATGTTTGCTGGGAAGCTATGAACATTTACACTAGTATGTAAAAGTCAGTTTTAGTGACCAAGATGGCAATGAAAGATCACACTGACAATATGAAAACAATGAACAATTAACTTATGAAAAGTTTATTTCCGGAAGATATCTGAAAAATTTAATGAATGATATTCATAAGCAAATTTCTGTTTTTAAAAATTTGCTTATGAATTATGATGATAACGGTCCATTAGGATTTTCGGAATTATTTAAGCTTATCTAAGAATCAATTAAGTTTAACGATGCGTGATAAGCAGATAGTATATATAAGCTTCCCGTTGTTTTTTATTTTTAGTATCGGTATCGTTGATGATAACAGCTTAGCTGTTGAAACACGTGTCCGAGTCAAGTTTTTGGTGCAGTTTTTGGTGTTTTTCTGTTGGTTACAAATACTTTAATAAACTTACTTTTCAAAAGGACTAGACCTCAAATATAATTAGATAAAATTGACATGTATGTTAGTGTATTGTAAGGATTAAATTCAAAATTGGGATTAAACATTGTAAAAGTGTGATTGATAACAAATTAAATGATGTGACAGATAATTTAATTGTACATATAACTAACTGGAAATTTAGTGAATCAATAATTAATTCATTAGTGTTAATATTAAATCGCAACAATACAACTGCACGCTAAAGAAAATTATATTTTATACTGTAAACTAAAATTAAAATTGAGAACTTACTAGAAGACATAGAAATTATATTATGGAGTTCAATTTGTAATTAATGGAAGGTGTAATTAAACATAATTAATATTTAACGTATACGGAGTGTTATAAACAGTCGTTATATAACTCGTAACGTGTGTATGTCTATGTCACGCAGGAAAGTAACATTTAGCACAAGCCATTTAGTACGCATACCTATTTGATAATGTAGATACGTTTAGTATACTAGAATTTTGATTAACGGTGGTATGCAGTAGTTGTCATCGCAATAATTAGTCGGCAAATGTAAAGCACCGATTTGAATTAATCTTTTAATGCGGCATTAAATTTGCTTTCGAATCGAAGGATTGTAATAATAAAGTTGCTCTAATTCGGTTATTAAGTAAAATTGATAGGAAAAAGTCGCACAATTAATTTTGATTATGTGTCCCGATGAGATATATTTGGATATTCCCGATGGGTTCCGGATGCTAGTGTGACCTACATGTTTCGATCAACGACCTTAGGATAATCCTAGTAAGGGGATGTGGCACTAACCATGTGCTAGGATATTATTATTACTCTCTGATCGTTGAATTTTATGCTGTTTTCGCTCTTGTATTTACATATTTACAAGGTTTAAACCTTCGACCATGTTTCGCCCATCTGTTAGTTTAAATACAGTAAAACGAGCACACGTAACGTTTATCAAAAAAAAAATCCCTTTTAAGGATTAATTAGCTTTAATTATAAATAATAATTAGCTGGGAAAATAGCTTTGTTAGGTGCACGCTTAATGAAATTATCTCGTTTTCCATGAGCGCACTTTTGTTAATAAAAAAAATTGGCTTCTTTTTTTACGTTCATTAAATTTTCAAATGCATACGACACCAAATATGTCTTTGGAGAAATAAAAGATTTTATGCTGTCGGGTTGTATAGGGAATAAATAGGAATTTATTATACCAAGTTCTGCAAATAGTTTGTATACATTTTTAAACAATGTTTAGACGTACTTTTTATTCTTCTGTAACGCCAAAGTGTGTATTTTTTTTTTAATTAGGTTGAATGTAGTTACTGACCTAAATTTTCTTTGTTCCTTTTTTATTAAATAGAACTTATTTGAATTCAAGTCACACTGTTTATCCGATACAAAATTTACTCAATTGGCAATAATAAGAAAGTATAACTTTGTTTGTGTATAAAATGTGTTTTATCTCTTTGTTTTTTTAATATTAATTGACGCCTGGGTAGTTGTTTTCAAAGAAAAGGTTACAAAGTCTAATATTTTTACAGTAGTGCACAAAGTTATTTTAATGAAATGTCTCTCAGCAATTTTGAGAATTTGACAAGTGTGAATGGAATGAACCGAAATATTTTTATACATCAGAACAAGCATACATTAGAACGCCTGTATGAGTGCAGACTGGATGTCCTGTTTTTGTCTCTTTGTAGTAGATACAATACTGGTGAAGTACATACAGGTTGACCCAGGGATGTGTAATTAGTCCATAACTTGTTTGTTATTGAAGATATCGGGTTGTAGATTTCACCATCAAGTAAGCACACTTGTGCTGCTCATTATAAGATTATTTTGTTTATAGACACAGTGTTTCTATACAGGGCAATATACTAAAGTTCTATTTTTTTAAATGGAACGGCCTGTATATTTTTGCATAACTAGTTTTTGAATAAAAAATAATGGGACTTTTGTATAGAATAATATAGGTCTAGCTGTAAAAAGCTACAGAAAATTTTAGAATAACCTGGAAATGTAATAAATAGTCAAACACAGTATACAGGGTGTGTAGAAACGCAAAGAGTTAAATAACTCTTTTTTTATAAATGGATCATCCTGTATTTTTCTTCACGAGTTTATTAAGTATTTAATAAGCTTTCTATTGATATACAGTTTGTATAGTTATGCAGTTATTGACATTTTCCAAAAAAAAGTATTTCATTTTGAAGAAATAGTCCACTACTCTTCTCAACTGTACTAGACAAGACAATAAAGAAAACCAAGAAGATGATGAAGAAACTAGCACTGGATTGGGATACTAGAAAAAAGAAAAGTGCCCAACAACAAAAAAGCAGTCGTTGCTAAAAAAGTTGTCAAGCCATCAATCACATATATCAGTGATAGGTGGGCACTCACAGAACGACAAAAGACACGTACTATTGCTATGGAAATAAGGTTCTTTAAAAAATAGAAAATAAAACAAAGAAGGACAGAGTAAAGAATGAAACATTTCGACAAAACCAGAAAATGGAATTAATCAACAAAAAATCAAAGAAGGGCAGCTCAGATGGTTTGGGCATGTATGTAGAATGTCGGATGACAGACTAACAAAAAGAGTGTTAGAAACGCGAGTGCAAGGAAAAAATAAAAGAGGAAGACCAAGAACAAAATGGATTGATAAGAAGTAGAAACAAAAGGAATGAGATGGCAGGTAATATAAAACCTAACGCATTATAGGAAGCAATGGAGAAAGAAGTACAAGATTCAACTGCACCACCTAAAAATAGAAAGGCTTAGTACTAAGTAAATAGGGAGTTGAAAAAATTAAGAATTTCTTTAATAATAAAGGATTTTTTTTGAAAATGTCATTAACGACTCAAAATTTATTCATTAAAACTCCAGGTTATTCTAAAATTTTCTGTTACTAGTTTGTCAAAAATATCCATGGCGTACTAATAAGTGACCTATCACTTTCTAACAAATAGTTGAGTAATACCGAAATGAAAAGCGCTAGACCCATACTTCTTCAAAAGGTTTTATTATTTTTGTATGCTAAAACTAGTTGTGTAAAAATATACAAAGTGTTCCATTTAAAAAAACATAACTTTAGTTTACCACCCTGTATAGACACTCTTTATATAATTAAAATATTTTTAGAATATGCAGCATAAGTGTGCTTATTTGGTGGTAAAAACCGCATGTTAATATTTTCAATAACAAAAAGTTATGGCTAATTACACATGTCTGGGTCACCTAGTATACAGTGTGTCCAGTTTAAAATGAACTACATGGGGATATCGGATACCGTTGGATATACAATGTCGGTTAAATGAAACAAAAGTTGCGTACTTGTATGCCTATAAATAATCTGGGTTTATTTTATTAAAAAGCCGTTTGAGTATTAAATACAGAGTGAAAACCAAAAATCGGTGTTTTATAAAAACCTTACTTACTATAAGAGACAGGTTGATCAAATTTTCAAAATAGGTGTAAGAGATTGTGGCTATTCCAAAAAATGTAATAAAAATGTCTATGCCTACTCTTTTCAGCGCAACCATAGTCAAATTTTATTTTTCTTATAGGCGCCATATTGGATTTTTGTTATTTTTGAATCTCGTAAAAAATGCTTTACAAGCATCTATAACAATTATATGTACGGACAACAAAAAATACGAGAAAATTGTAATAATAATAGTTAGTTATAATAGTTTCCAATTTAAACTAGACTAGACAGACATCTGTCTCAAACAATGGATTAATTATTTACTGCAATAATTTTTTAAAAATCTTCTAATAGTGTTGTTAGGATTATAAAACTGCATCTTAAAAATAAAGTGTACTCAAAATCGTACGAGAACGCAGAAAAATTGCGCATGGCTGTTTTGGTGGCGGTTAATGCAATTACACCAGCAATGTTAAGACAGTCTTGTGAATCAGTACTTACACAATGTTTTAGTTAAGTTTCTTTTTGTGCATATTCTAATTATTACGAAATACATATTTTTTGTTATTTCCAACTAGTTTTATAATCCTAACAATACTATTAGAAGATATTAAAAGAATTATTGCAGTAAACAATTTATCCATTTTTGACACATATGTATGTCTAGTCTAGTTTAATTGGAATATGGGAAATAATATGAATTCCATTTTCTAAAGCTATGCTAATTTGAGTTAAATTTCGTATCATTATCAGGGCCTTCTATGACTAACTATTATTATTACAATTTTTTTGTATTTTTGTTATTCGTACATATGATTGTTATAGATGATTGAAAATCATTTTTTACGAGGATTCAAAAAGACAAAATTCTAATATGGTGCCCATAAGAAAAATAAAATTTAACTATAGCTGCGCCAAAAATAGTAGGCCTGGACATTTTTGTTACATTTTTCGGAATGGCCACGATCTCTTACACTTATTCTAAAAATTTGATCAACGTGCCTCTTATAATAAGTGAAATATTAAGGTTTTTCTAAAACACCGATTTTTGGTTTTCACCCTGTATTTAAATACTCAAGCGGTTTTTTAAAGTAAACTTAGATTATTTGTAGACATATAAGTACGCAACTTTTGTTCTATTTAACCGACATTGTATATCCAACGGTTTCCAATATCTCCATGTAGTTCATTTTAAACTGGACACACTGTATAGTGTGTCTCATTTAATATAAAGACACCCTTATATCTTTGCTATTTAAAGAAATTTAGTTTTGAATTAAACTTAAACTCCTGCTGGATGTTAATGTTTATTTTTTTCTCCAAACTTGTGGGGCCTTCTGGTAGGAGTAGAGGTGAAGAGTCAAATTATGACTCCATGTACTTTAAATGCCGACGTTATGGTCAGTTGGTCTGACGTTTTTCAAGGCTATAGAGTATTAAAAGGCTACAAGGTTATAAACAAAACTTTATTCTCTGTTACTCGTTTGTTCGTTTATATCACAAGTTGGTCTTATTAATAATTTTAATTTGTAGTCGTAATATAAAATGTAGATTTTAATGAACGAAATTAATTTAAATATAGAGATCAAGTTTTGTTTGACGACTAATCTTTATAGCCCTAAAAAAAGTTAAGCCAACTGACCAAAACGTTGGCATTTAAAGTACATGGAATCATAATTTGACTCTTTATTTCTACTCCACCAAAAAACCCTACAAGTAGATTTGAATGTCGCATAATTGTAATACGATGTGCGACATTTTTTTAAATGGTTAACTAGTACCACACTGCTTAACAAAATATTAACTTTTTTGTGTCACATGAAAACTTAAATCAAATTTTCAATGCATTAAGCCACCAAACAATGATACAGCAATAAAAAAAATGTATACATCAGGTTTTTTTCTGACATCAAAACATCTATTTTCGTAAAAAATATAAAAATTTACAATTTTGTTGCTTAATGTACAATAAATACTTATGATTTCCGTGAATATTTGACGATTGGTAGGTCCCTTTAAGTCTCCAACAATAATCTGCTAGGACTTTGTGAGAGTCCAGCATATGTGTTTTTAAGGACATATTACATATTTTAATTTTTATTGTTTTTTTGGTTATGATAACTGATCATTTATTTAAAATAATATTATAACAAAGATTAAATTTAATATGTTGTAGAAACCTCTATGTAGTATTATTATATATATATGCATGTATATTGTTCTGTAATTGGGTAATCTACCTGTTGGGCAATAAATAAATAAATAAATAAATAAATATATAAATAAATCAAAGCTTTTTTGAGATTATAAGTTCATTTATTAGGTCTTTGTAATTTTCCGTTTTATGGTTTCCGATAAAATTTTAGACAACATTCACAAAACATTGCCAGGCGAGTTTTTCCTAGTTTTTCAGGGTTTTTTCAAAGCTCTTATCCTTTATCAGTTGCCGTATTTGTCGACCTACAAATATTCCTTCTTTAATTTTTGCCTCGGTATAGTTTTTACAAATTTTTTTGTCAGGCTTAGCTTTATATGTGCAGCGGTGGTAAAGTATGATATCAGGGTTTACTAAAACCTTTTTAACATTTTTTATGCGCTGGAGTAAGTGTTTTACGCTTGGGCCACACTTTCTTTGTATAGTGACTTTCTGTCTCTACTGTCCCATTCGCAAATATAACAGCAAAATTGTGTTTACTGTATTCAATTTTTTAAGAAGATATTTTATATTTTCGTAAGTCTCTTTCATATCAGAACCATGTCCGCAACCGGTACTGCACAAAGTTTGTTTCCGTTATGCTTTTAAACTAGGTTTTGAAGAGTCAACAAACAATCGCCAGTGCCTTGGATCATATTCAAAATTTAATAAATTCATTACAACAGAGACGTTATTACAATAAGCAAAATCATCTGATTTAGAAAAGTGAGGTTTTATTTCACCCCATAAACTCAGCTTGTTTTTTAAACAGATTCAAATCACGTACTAAACGGTTTAAATCACTTTCTGTCAATAAGTGCGGTTCTTTTGAAGTTAACGATTCATAACTTGTGTCATTATCTTAAGATATCGTATCAAACAAAAATAACAATGATTAAATAAAACCACGTAGTGACATTCCAAGGAATTAGCTAGTTTGTCTTGAGCATCCGTTTCTTTACTTTTCAAGAAAGCCCACAACGTGGAATCATTTTAGTATAAGGAGACTACTAAAAAACAATAATCACTTACACGATCTTTTGGTTACGTCCAAATCATTTGCAAATGGCAAATGTCTAGGTTCTTGTCTAGCCCAACCTAATGGGAGTCTCACTCACGTTACACAACATTTATGTGGAAGTCAAGATTTATCATGACGCCTCACTGGAAATCCAAAATAGTCTAAATATCACTGTTTATTTAATGATGTGAAATTTCGATGAGGTGTAAAACTAATTCTCCACACACACAGCAAAAACTATCTGGGTTGTTAGAACACTTTTGTGGGATATTTACGATGTAACTAACGTAAATAAAACTTAAGTTATTGGAATGCAATAGTTATACCGGGTGATTCAGCTAACCCGTTCATTATACGTTTATGGACATCCCGTTGAAATATTTGTTTAAAAATTTGGAATAGGGGATTGCTCGAAAAGTTCTATTTAATTAAAATATTTCAGTTCTTCTAGCACTTTCGGTTACACCGAAAGTGGCTACAAATTTCTGATTTTAAATGGAATGAAATCTGAGTTACTTTTATGTAGCACAACCTATATGAAAAATCAATAGTTTTTGAAATATTCTCATTTTTTTGAGAAAAATTTGTTTTGTAGTATTGTTTTCAAACGCTTGTCAATGATTGAAAAAGAAAGTTATAGTAACAAAATTTGGGCTATACTTAGAGGACAGTTAAGTTTTTAAATGATGAGTAATTTAACATCTCATTATTTACAGAGTGTTTAAAATGTTTGGCTAAATCTGACTAACTTCAACTGCCCAAAAGTCAATTTTTTTAATAGAACGCCCTGTATCTTGTTGCTCTATGTGATGGAGAATTAAGTGGTCTTTCAATCTTCATAGGAGTTCCCTATACCTATCTGTTACCATTTTTCTGCTATCGATGTATTTACATTCGACCCACAATATTTCTCTATTTTATTAAATAATTTCTGACTAGTGGCCTGTGGAAATTAAAACAATGTGCCTTATTTATAAAATTTGTAAACGTTGACGTGACACATTATACACGATATGGAAATCCACCAAGAATATTCGAATGAAGACATATGTGTTATAAACTTTCCTAGTAACTTTTATTAACTTGAGAATATCGAATCAGAAAATTTCCCCACTAGGAAATCGAAAAGATGCATTTCTTCTTCTTGACCTGTCGGTTAAGGGTGCTATATGAACATCATCTAAAATTTGAACAGCCACACATGTATTAATTAATTAGTATAAACCTATGTAAAAGCATCCGGTAAAACAAGGGAATAAGTTTTCACCTCCTGTTCGTGTGTAGTATATTTTTACGTTTTCATAAAGTCGTTCGCTATCGCGGTTTTCTATCAATTGTAGACACTTTTTTTTTGTTTTCTCCTGTGGGCTTTTCTATATAGTTGTTATGCTGGCTTATGGATAATAATCCGAAAATTATTTAACATAACGAAGCTGGGTCTGAATATTATTAGTAAAGGTCACCAGCGTTGGAATTTAAATCTACTTTGGAGCCCCTTTCGTTAGCAAAGACACCACACAAGATAATACTGTTATCTGGTTTCTTGTGAGCACGTCCAGCAACTGTTATCAATTCGGAGTCCATCTTGTCTTCCCTTCTTCGTTGGAAACTAAGTACTGCCTGCTTTGGATACAAAAGCTGTCACACTTATCTATTAACGTTTGAACACCAAAAACTTCCTATTTACAAGATTAGTTGATTCTTTTTATGCATGTTATTCGTTATTTTTGTTGCGTTTTATGTACTCGTAGTACGGGTGTGAATTTAACAACATGCCGTTTGGGCAGTATTTAAGAATCTCTATCAATTTAAAAGATTTTTTAAAGTAGTGCTAAAGCGTGTTGCGCTTTGAAACTATTTAGATAATCGATCAACGTCCGGTACCTCACGTAATTTGTTTTCAAGTAAATTAATAACGATAATTGCCACCCAAAATTAGTAGGTCGCTTGCAAGGAACGATCGGTGCTACAACTGTCAAAATTTTATGGTAAACTACGACAGCTACCTATTTGGGTGCTCGTGCCTAAATTATTAACCCGCTCTCCTGAGTTATTATTATTTTGTAATTGACTATTGTGCATTTTTCTAAACCGTATTATATTTTTGTGTCTATGTATTTCTATGTTTGTTGTGATTAAAGTCTAGTTGCTATAATTATATATTTCTACCAACCTACGGTTTGTTTCTTGTGTCTACGAGTTCCTATTGACTCTAGAAAACCTCTTATACGCAATACTAGATGGCGCCTTATAAATTCTTTGTGCAACATAGAAGCCTTCGTTTTAACGATTTTAAATCAGCCCACGACCACTACCAACTACTGGAGCTGCCGTCAGGATTTTCTAACAGTTATCTCATTGTTTAGTTTGTTGACAAATAAACCGTAACAAAACATTTCAAAAAGTATAATTTTTACAGAAAATTTGTAAAGAAAACAAAATTTAGATATTTGACGTTTTCCAATATTGTATTTTTAAAGAAAATTTGCCACTTTTAGTTTTCGAGATATTACTATTAACTTATTTTTTTTAAATATGGGACCTGTATTTTTTATTCCATTGTAACTTTTCTGACTTTAATGATGTATTACATGTCCATATTTGTTTGTATTTTAATGGTAAAACAATAAAATTTAAGTTTTATTGGGTTTTAAAATATTTAAAAACCTCCGTCTTCGGAAAAGATTTTTTAAATCTGAAACCAGATTTTTGATGTCCCCTAAAAACTGTACATTTTATCTAATTTGACGAACTTTATAGTTCTTTAGTTACCGAGATAGCAATAGTGGCCCATGGCAATTAGGAAAATTTGTATATTTTTAATGAGAGCACCTTAACATAAACAAAAGCCATCACAAAGTTCGTGTAGCAAAAACGGTGTCAATCGGTGTTATTTCTCCATAAAAGTCGAAAGTCGAGAAGTCGGTGAAGTCCATGAAATCTTCGAAGTCGAAGTATTAAGAAAAAAGGAACATCGTCAATTGATTTTATAAACGAGTGAGGGTTTTAGGAAAAAAATCCAGTATTTCAAATGACATAGTTTTACAAAAGGATTTGCTTCAGAATTCTAATGTGTGTGGTAAAATTTGCAATTATTACTTCAATACCAAACGAGGACTAAATATTCACGTTACTCGTAAACATCTAAAAACTTTTTTTTCTCAAACTAATTTTTCGTAAAAAGATTATGACCCTTCCACAAATATGTCTGGTCTTTTAAGTAATCCAATTGTGTAACAAAATACTGTCTAGTCTCAAATAGAATATACTAATCTTAAAGCGGATTCCTGAAAGCGCTTAACATTTAATTGATAAAACTCTTTCTCTTTCCATATGCTGTACTTCGTATTTCTCGTGATGGCAATGGAGTTTATAAATCTTTAACATCGTTAGTAAAAGAAAATTTAGCGACATAGATAAACGTTTTAAAAGTTTTTTAGATCATTTAGTTTTATTAGACAAGTTTTCTTTGTTATGTAAACAAAAAGGATAGCAAAAAGAAATTTAAAGTTTAAAAAAGGTTGAAACCAAATTGTCTGATCAAAATATAAGAGGTGCAATTTTTTTTTGCTTTGTTCTAAGGATTCCCTTGCAAAAACTAGCAATACTCTTCAGAGACTGATGGAAAAGCACTTTAAATAATCTTTTCTATTTTTTTTTATTCTGTACGTAACTATGCTTCATTTCCCCGTAGTTCTGATAAAGTACTATAAAAATTTTTTTTTTTCGATGCTTTCAACATGATTTCAAAAGGTACTCTTTAGCTAAAGTTAAAAAAGTACTACTGGAATACTTTGAATCTTGATCAACTTTACCATAACCCAAAGATACTATCATACTGAGATAATATAATTATTTTCCAAAGGGTGTACAACAGTGACATCATCTTGGTGTAGTTTTATTTTGCCTTGTTCTGCATCCCATATTTTTATCTTTATTAGAGTTTGTTTGCTGGTTTCTTGTGATGAAATATTTGGTTGTGCCTTGGAAATTGATATTGAAGACCTAAAACAAATTTTGACTGGGTTTTCAATAACTTCAACTAAATGTGAAATAACTATTTTTTGGAAAAATAGGAGTCTGTGACAGACATTTAAAAAAATTTAACGACGTTGACCCTAGTATTAAGTTTATCAATTTAAATGAGCTTACGCTTTTAGGCTGTTTGTTAACTAATCGAGGTATTTTCGAAGCATTTGAAAAGAAAATTACAGATACCAAGTGATATTTAACTGGTTTAAAATAACTTAGTTCCCATCAAACTTTCTTTTTACTTAAAATCTCATTTGCAATTCGTCGAGTGATATATTTACTTCAATGTGCTCCTTGTTTTCATGAACCTCTCATGTTGAGGAATTATGACACCCTCATACGGGCGCTGTGGAAAATTTTACAAATTGCAGTTTTAACAATCCATCTTGGCGCCAATAGACCTTACCTGTTAGCTTGGGAGGATAAGGAATTAATAATGCTACGAGTTTATCGTATTCAGTTTTGGGTCGTTGTGCCAGAGTAGCTGATTTAATAAAAAAGACATTACGGATAACCTAAGAAAATTACCTTTAAAAACGTCGATCAGACCAAATAATGCATATAGTTTTTAAAGTTAGTATAGTTATTCCTTATGGTATCCAGACGAATATACTGAAAGCCCCGAAGGAAGGGACACAAGCCGGCGGTGAAGAAAGGGAGGAAAGATCTATTTTAAAATTTTTTGCTTGTGACTTGAAAACTATTTATAATATTACCTTAGTGCACCAAGTGGCAATTGGGCCCCTCTTACTCAGATATTTGTGACCAGTACATAAATTATGTAAAGCGTAATTACGGGCCACATTCTACAGTCGTATTTGATGGATACGATGACGTAAGAAACAGTACTAAAACATCTGAACAAAGAAGGAGGGCGGTGAAATCGTCTTTTGATATAAACATAAATCTCTCGATGTAGGTCACTGTTCAGCAAGAGCATTTTCTATCAAATAAAAAACCAAGACCCAGCTGATTAAAGCTTTTGATAGAAAAAATGCATGCAGCAATATAGAAACACAAACACCTGCAAGTGATGCTGACTGCACAATCATTTGCACTGCAATTGATAAAGCTGTAGACAATATTGTGGTCAGTGTTACTGGAGAAGATGTTGATCTTGTAGTTCTTCTAATGGCTGTTACTCCTCTAGAAAAAAATATTTTGTTTCAAACCGGAAGAGGGAAAGTGGACACCAATATATTTTCCTCCCAAGAACTACAGAAACATTCATTTTGTTGTTCTCTTTCTGCATAGTTTCAGCGGGTGTGATAGAACCTCAGCTATTTACAGGAAAGGCAAACATCAATTATCAAGCTTTTTAATCAAAAGCCATTACTAAATGAAATAGCAATCGTATTTTATGACTCAATCATGTCAAAATAACTAATCATAGAAACTTTACCACTGATATTACTGTACTACTATTGAAATAACGAAACTGCATTATTGTACTATAATACAAATCTTCTATGCAACTAGCACCGTAAAGCAATAACAACATTATTGTACGCGCAAAGAAAAGTGTATATTATGTCACTAAGAGTAGAAGGTTTTATTTTGTTTTAAGGTTAGAAGCTTACAGCTAAAGCGTTAGCCAAAGCGTGCAATCTGAAAGGGCTTTCCACTTCCGGTAATATATACTTTGCAATAAAAAAACTTAGTCGACAGATGTGTAAGCAGTTACATCAGTCGATTCTTGGATTAAGTGTTAACAAAAATAACAATCTTAAATTGCCTACTGTTTTATCCTTTTGGTAGGTACTTTTATTATTATGCTCTTATTTGTCGTAATTCTACAAAGTGTCCCAAAATAAATGTAATAGCTGAGAATTGCAGATTCTCCTGAGAAACTAATTAAAAGAAAAAATTACGTTGAATAGGGTTTAATTTATAAAAAGTTTTAACTTGACCAATTGTGAAGAACTTTCTAATTAATTCTTTAAGTGTAAGTTATGTTGCCAAGTAATACGCAACAATTTAAAAAATGGGTTTTTTCTGTTTCCTAGCGACAAAATAATATGTAGCGGCAAGGTATGATCAAGGCTTTCGTAATTGTTGAAATCCAAAGTTTTACAACTTGAGTGTTTTTTCATCCTAAATATTTATTCTTTCGGTACTGGGAATAGTTAACCTAACCGAAAATATGGTTACTACACTTATACTGGGATACCTTGTATACTATTTTTTCTTTAAGATTACAACACAGTTTTACAAAATTATTACCAGTTTCTTCATTTTGCTTAAAAGATAGTTTTAGCCTTCGAAAAAGCTCCGATTTGTCAGGGGCAAAATGTTAGGCAACTCTGCACTAAAAGAGCAGTGTTTTCATTTTTAACCTATACCGTGACGTTTCCTAAAAAAAATAGTATAAATAAAACGGATAACGGTCAAGTATACTTACTTCAAATTTAAGTGATTCCTTAAATTAATTATAATTGAGTTATAATTACCTTAAATTTACGTTTGATTTGAATTGAACATATATTATAATTTTAATTAATCAGTATTTCTATTCAAAACAAATTTTTTTTATTATTTAAAATAACTCTTTTAGCGCACTGCAAGAACGTCAATTTTTTGCTTTTGACTTCATTAATTAAACGAAATTTGTTGTAATTATATTGACAGATTCATATTAAGATTGACTGTATTTGCATAATTTTGGGTCCTCGTATACGAAACTATGCTTTTTTCTAATTGCTAAAGTTTATTATTTATCTATTGCAATACCAGTTTAATCTTTTTAACATTTTAATACACTATAGTATATTACTTATGTTAGTTTTGTAAGTTACTATCGTGCACTTGTTTTATATAATCAAATGTTTATAAATTTCATTTTCATTGTGATGCCATTGTTTAGACGTTAAATTTACTACATGCTTGTTTTAAAGAAGTCTTGGCGCCCTTGGATTAATAAATTGCTTTTATGATTTATCATATCTTTAATTTACGATAATAATTTAATACACACGAACGTGTATTGTTGGTTGTGGTTACTCAACCCAAACATTTAAGATTTCTTTGTCGTCAAATTATATTCCTGTAAGTATCTTAAAAGCGTTTCAAGAACAATCACCTACGACCTCTGTTCAACCAATTCTTCTAGACATTGCTTCTTTATTTTTTTTGTGTTATATAACATACGGTAAAAAATTATATATATATATATATATATATATATATATTGCTATGAGTAAAAATGCACATTACAGCTGAAACCCGAAAATTTTAAATTTTAATTAAATCTCTTAAATTTAAGAAATTATAGTTGCATAGAGTCCAGTGCATGCCTGACTACAATTGACTGTAATATTAGCTTTAAGAATCGTACTTACCAGCGTCAGAGTGATTTTTTATAAACAAGTGTTTAGTGTTAAATAGTGATAAAAGTCCCATTCAGTGAAAAATGACTATATTTCTGAAACTTCAAAATTATTTTTAAAAGCAGCCTGTACAAAACATAAAATAAAGGGATTAGATAACACAAAGATTTGATTCACGAGTTAAATTTTATCGAAAAATGATGCACCGAATAAAAATTTACAAATAAAAAAATTATAACATAGAAATTGGAAATGTTGAGAACAATGCAAATAAGTTAACAATTAGAAAACATTTAATAATAGTCGCAAATTTCAAAAATTTTAAAAGTGTGTGATGATAACAGATTATAAATAGAATCTACAAAACCGTTAAAAGAGTCGAGACCACGACGCTTTGCGTTAAAAAAAATTAACAAAAATTTAATCTTCAAATAACACATCGATAACCGATGAATAAAAAGTCAGGTTACAACAATATGATGTAAACATTGAATGTAATAGTAAAAAGCAACTAATAAAAGTAATACAAAGCTGAAATTAGAGAATCGAAATTAATTATAGTCTGTATACTATTGGCGCGGAGTAATAAATCATAATTGCTTGAAATAATTCTTTATTTTCTTGTGAAAGCGGTACTTACGGTTAAGTAAAAACGAATAAATTCTAACCAAAATACGATCATTGTGCCGCTCTTGCAGCATATCGACCTATCTAGGGTCTGAGAACAGTAGTTTAACACGTTGCCATCAGCCCAGGTACTGACGAAACGAGAATCATAGCCGTAGATGTGGGTATTATACCAAGATACAAAAATAATGGTATATAATACGTAAGAAGTAAAATTTGTAATGTGATCTACTATACAAATAAAATAAATAACATATAACCACATAATAATTCATATCAAGGTAGATTTTACTATTATAATATATTTACCTACTAAAAATATGATTTTACAAACGTATCAGGTACCTACGCCACTGCAATACAGGAGATTCGATAATTCTGACAGGTTTATTACTCTGCGCTAATAGTATACAGACTATAAAATTTGATATTAAAAAAGTAAAAATTAAAAATTTGTCAACAAAGAAAAATTAGTGTAGTAAAAGTGGAATGCTGGATGCAATTATCAATTTAACGAAGTCCATCAAAAACAAGCAAATCGTCTGGAAGCTCTGGAACGATACAAAAGGGGAAGTAATGCAGCTGATAAGAAGATACTAGACTCTACCGAATGTAACAAAGATAAAAGTAATGTTTAATTATAATCACAATTGTAGCGGAATCTAATTATTAACGAACCTGTTCATTAATCACTTTTTGTTCACTAAGAATTAGGCGCGATTGCGGATAAGAAATGAACATGTGTTAAATATTTGACAATTTTCGGTGCGCAAACGCGTGTTAAAGTCGAGTTCACGCGATAGAAATTTAGTTGACATACATTTTGAGGTCGTTAAAAGTTTTTTTTTTGTAAGGTTTGTACTGGACATGATTTTGTTTTAGTTAATAAATTAGAGCTTCATGGTCGAGTATTATTATTTAGAAAAAACGAAGTAAACGAGCAGCTAGCTGGAGCAAAACTTTTATTTTCTAATAAAGGAAGTAAAACAATTAATTAATTCCACAAAAGCATTTATGAAATTTGTCTTAACGATTTGGGGTGGTTACACAAATACAATTAAAGCAATAAATTACTCAATTCATAGCAATATTATTTTATCAACTTTGTTGACAATTGTCTTAATGAGTCGGTCGTGTTACGTTTACACGAGACGACACTAGTTGTCGCACCACAATTCTATTTTTAATAGTTTTAGATAGAGTGTTTACTACCGACAAAAACACGGCACTAAATATGTATCACAAAAATAATAATATTTGGAATTGTGTTTTATTTGACACTTTTGGAAATCTGATTACATTGTTAGATTATTTATACCTACAAATGTTGACATGTCTATTATAGTCTTTTTGGTTATCACTGACACTTGTTTTGCATAAATATAGGAAATTGAGATCCTATTACCTATTTGTTTTGTTATGTTTTCTCGTTTTTCGAATTTGTTCAAATGCAAAGATTGTATGCGATAAACGATAAACGAATTCTACAACCAAAGCATTTCCAGTTAAATGAAGTTACGAGGTATCCTAGAAATCGATTAGATATCTTTTGTGTAAATCAAAAATATAATTTTGTGTGCGTGAAGTTAACCACAAATTTTTGTATTTTATTCTTTACTATAAAGAACCTGACTTTTTTAATTAAAAATACACAACTTCAAAACATTTATCAACGACTTTCAAAAATTTTAACTCAAGTTACGGTTCTTATTCTCAAATGATCCAAAAGGTAAAATTAAAAACAAAGTTGAACGAAACGTTTTAATAATATTTCATTTAAATTCAAGATTAATTTAAAATTGAAAAATGCTTTCTGTGAAGTTTCTTAACACAATCCATCACGTTATTAATCATTTCAGTTGGGGCGAACACTTTTTATCAGCGTTTTTATCTAATATTTTGTTTTCAAGTGTTTCACTTTGTTCGTTCACACCATCTTTGTCATTTGAATATTCTGTCAGGTTTTATAGACATCCAAAATCTCATTAAAAGTAATTTTATTACGAGAACCTTTAACTTCTGCTCACTTCTGCTTAACGATTTTAAAGCTTATGTGTAAATTAACTGTATTTTTGTGGTTTGTTTTTTATTGAGTTTACAAAATAATTAAAAATAAACTTTTTTGTTTTTGCGTTTTGCCAATTACGATATGAATATTTGTTACTCTTTCGCTTATATATTGGTCCGGCATTAATACCCAATTTTACTTATTTTCATCTAATCGTCACAGTCGCAATAAATACTACTACCACGATACAATTAGAGAGACATCATACACTTATTATTTTAATTTATTAAAAAAAATTAAGAAAAATGTTAGGTTACACAGTTTTATTTATGTTTAAAAACCAAAGCAGTTAAGCAAATAAAAAACTTTAAAAAATTATAATTATTAGTCAATATGTATTTACAACACATTGTATGGTCGTCCGTCCGTATGTTGTCAATACAATTCTTCAAAACTAAGTAAGTATAAGATGGTGACCAGGCATATGACAAGGAAGAGAGTAGAGTAAATAATATTTAGGATATACATAGAAATAAAAAACGGGATAAAAAGATATAAACAAAATCGAAATAGAAAAGGAGAAGGTAGTTTATAAGATATGGAAGATAAGGACGTGGAATGTAAGAGGAATAGCAGAAAATAATCTTGTTGAAATTATAGAAACAAAAAAGAAAGGAAGGAAGAAGAAATATTAACCAGTGGAAATGTCTTAATATACGCGAGGAGTTGAACAAACTTTAAAACAAAAAATGGGTAGGCTTTGTAGTGAAAAAGGAAGTATACAAACACTATAAAAATTGGGTTGAATTTACAAGAAAATTGATGAAGATAGAAATACAACTATAAGAAACTAACACAACCACGATGGTAATAGCCTACGGACCGGAAACAAATAAAATACCATTTCTGGGTACACTTAAACAAAACAATAAAAAGACATTAATATAAGAATAATTTTAATATGAAATTTAAACGGGAGAGTAGAAAAAAAAGATCAGGAAGCAGGTGAAACAATAGGAATACAAGGAAAAGAAACAAGAAATGAAGACAAGAAATAGATAATGGATTTTTGCATAAAAAATCAGAAACACGTGAGAAGTCGTAAGCGGAAAAGAGAAAACAATCATTGACTATGTAATAGTCGTGAGCAGAAAAGAGAAATCATCATTAACTATGTAATAGTAAATAAAAATGTAAGAGTGAAATACAAGTCACAATAGCAAAAAAGAAATGTTTACAAATATTAAATAAAATTGAAGTGCATGATAACAAAAAAAAAAAAACTCAACTTGCAGAAAAAACAAAATAAAAACATACAAATATAGATTAAAAGGAATAGCCAACAAATATACAAAAAAAGTAGAAAAAGGAATTAAAGATAAAAATAATAAGTTTCAACGTAGAAGAATTAAGGATACAAATTAAAAAAGTTATAATAAACTCGGCCAAAATAACTTGTGGAAAGACATAGAATAATTAAAACAAAAAAAAACAAATTGGTAAAATTAAAAATAAAGTACGAAATCAATATAAATAAGATGAAATAGAAACAATAGTTAGCAAATAAAACTACTAAAAATTACAACAAAATAAAGAACAGAGAGTAAAAGTCAAGGATCTGGTAAAGAAATGAAAACAAAAATCTTGCAAAGAATTTGGGAAAATGGCAGTATATCAAACCAGAAACTTTTCTATACAATTTTAAAAACACTCATGAAGTAGATGACGACGAACCAAAAAAAAATATTTAGAACTGAAGAAGTAATAGTAGGTATAAAAACCCTTAGGAGAGGTAAAGCGAAATAACTAAAACTACTAGGTAATAATAGAATAGAAACAATAACAATGCTACTAAGCAAAATTTCAGGAGATAATACAATATCAGAAGAGTGGAGTTGGAAATAACTATATATAAGAAGGGATACAAGAAAAATTGTAGCAATTATAGAGAAATAACAACGTTTATAAAGTGTACAAAAACTGTTAGACAACAAACTAAAAGTGAAACTAGAACCACAAATTGAAAGACACAGTGTAGATTTAGAAAAGAGAGAGGGATTTAAGACCACATATTTATCATCAAACAACTTACTAAAAAAGTAACGTATACATGCTGGTTACTTACCGAAAAACAAAAAAACAAAATACAGTCTATTGAAATGAAGTACTTGAAAGAAACCTAGAAATCACAATAAGAAACAAATAATAAACAAAACAAAAAATATTAGAAGTGGAATTAATAAAGAATTTATAGACAAACAACAACTAAAGTGGTTTGAACACCTCAATAGAATAAAAGACATCAGGAAAACCAAAATAACATGGGAAATGAAACCGAATTTTCCGAAAATGGGATGAAACTATAGAAACAATAAATGCATTTTTATGAAAATTTATTTTTATTTGAGTGGCAAAGAACAATTACTAACACAAAACAAAATGAGAAACTCTTTATTTATGTTTAACATTGTTTATCAATCTTAAAGCTAGTTCATTCGCCCAATAATAAGAATGCTTTATAACTACTTAATTTATTTTTTATAAAGAAAATAAATTTTATAACGGAACAAACAGTTACTAAAAATAATGAATTTTAAATTTAAAAAATTGCGCATGAGGCGTGCATGCATAAACAAACGAAAAAAATGTAACCACTATTTTGTTTTAATTGCAGATGATGAGGACATTGCTGCTGTGTTGTTATCGTAATATTTTTATTGAAATTCGTTTATTTTTTTTTAAATGTTTTTGTCTCACTTTCAATTCACTTCCTTTTGTTTCAACACAATTTTCTGTAACATTTCACTTTTGAGTTTCGTTAAACACCAGTTTAAGCTTTATTGGAACATCGTTTCTTTGCACGTAAAGCATTTTTTCTGTTCCGAGTACACTTCAATAGATAACACTTTTTACGTTCAATGTTAAACTTGCATTCTTTCAATTACCGTTACAAATAAAATTTACTTACTAAACCTCAGAGAAGTTGGTAAAATTTCTAAAATATTTATTTAATAATGAGATTAATAAAAATTATTACATTTTCTACAACTTTTACTTGATGTGGAGCTTTGTGATAATTTTTTTACTTTTTATAATATAGATCCACCTGTTTCCTTATATTAAATTAATATTATTTAATATATATTTCTTTGCAAAACATGTTTCTAGTATTCCATTAAAGTTACTTGTATTTGTTTCAGACCTACGTCGGAAGATCATCTGTCATTGGTAAGTTCTTGATTTTTTTTCAAATTTCTAAACTACTTTTAATAGTTTCTCTAAAACAAGTTAAAAAAAGTACGCAACAATTTCCTACTTTTAATTAATATATGACTAGTTGTACAAGTCTTTTCTCATATACAGGGTGTTCCATATTTTAGTTGACAGACAGCAACTTCTCATCCGGTACATTTAAGAAAAACGTTTTAAATATCAATTGTTTAGCTTTGAATAAAAATGGCATTATTAGTTTCTTTTAATATTTATCAAAAATTGAAATTGTTTTTTCCTGAAACATGTTCTAGTTGCTACTAAAAAAAAATTTGAAAATGTTTATAGAGGTTATATTTGAACGGAATAATTTCTGATGTTTATTATTAATAAATGACTAAAATGAAAAAAAAACTACTAATCCTTTTGTTTTAAACAATATTTACAATACCGGTCGCAGGCTAGCCTCCATACGGCGCATTAACGCTTTGCTTATTTTCACAAATTGAGGTTAAATACGAATGATAATGAAGTGTCATATAACTTCTGCTTGTAAACCTTAAAACTGTTAGGTTTAATAAACTTTGTGCTAATAATAAAGGCAAGTGTCTCAGTGCTCTTTTTTCGTTATTAATAGTTTGTCAGTATTTTTAAAACGATAGGAAAATGGGGAAACAGCATATTTCCCGCTAAACTTATTTCGATTTTTTATATAAACATTAAACTGTAATAGAAAATATAAGTTTCGATAAAAAAATAAAGTTAACCTTATAATAATGATGAACAAGTGGTAAACTAATGACGTCATTCTGTCGACTTTCTCCTAAATACACCGAATGAGGAGTTTTAGTGTATACACTAAAATCTGGGACACCCAGTACATTATTATTTAATATATATAAAATAATAAGTTCTGCAATTACCAATACTTCAATTAATGTAATAATATCACTATAGTTTCGACTTTATAAACATTAATGTCATCGTCAGATAAAACTATTTAAAAAAAATGTCATTATTAATAATCTAATTAACATAAAGTATCTTAACTACAATTATTGATGTAAAATTTTGAATTTGGTTTAACTGTTAGCAATTAAAATTATCATTATGTTTAAATAACAGATCTTCAAATTTGGTTTGATAAAATTAGATCTTGTAACGTGACACTTTCCTTCATTATCAAGCACCTCATTAGGTGCTCAGAGTCTGCACTATACCACAGGAACACTTATCATCTTCACTAAACCCCCACTTTATTAGGTTCGATTTGCACCTTGAAGTTTCCGTTCACAATCTATTCAGAGACCGCCGTACATTATATGGCAGTTGGTCGCCCGCAGACACGTCCTCCTTCAGTTCTATTAAAGGTTCAGGCACCCTTTGCTTCCACAGCTCTAATCGGAGTGCCCTGGTTGTTTCCTGAGGGCGTCGGTTGTTGCCATGAAACTTTGCGAGATTTGAGCCTGGCTGGTTAGCTTTCGTCTCCATATACCGGGTGACGGGGTCTCCTTTCTGCTTCGCTCTCTCCATTTTAGAGGCTACATTTTTTCGGACTTTGGCTGGTGCTATTTCGATTATAGGGTAAATTTTTTTAATTGGTGTTGGTCTGAGGCACCCTGATACAATACGCGCGGTTTCATTTATCGCGACATTGACCTTTTTGCATGTGCCGAGTTCTTCCATACGGGTACAGCGTATTCTGAAGTAGAGAAGCTTAAAACTAGGCTTGTTGTTCGCAACACGTGGGGATGGGCTCCCCAAGACAAACTTGTGAGCTTTCTTAGTACGTTATTTCTCGCATGCACTTTCTTTATTGTATCCTGACAATGATACTTGAACGTCAGCGCTCTGTCTAGTTTCACTCCCAAATATTTCGGGGTCTCGCAATGCTGTAATTCTTGACCCTGCCAGCTGACCTTAAGCCTTCTCTTGGCATGCCTATTTCTAAGATGAAAAGCCCAAACCTGAGATTTACTGGGGTTTGGCCTCGTAATACACTGCCAGCGTGTAATCTTCCGTTAGCTTATATACTTTTGAGCAAGGACCTTGTGGTTGACAGTGTCGTATGCTGCATTGAGATCTAAAAGACTATTTCAGTGACTTAACCTCTCTCATACCCGTCTTCAATATACTGAGTTAGATTCAGAACTTGCCCGCAGCATGATCTACCTGGTCTGAATCCTGCTTGTTCCTTGATCAAGGCTTTGTCTACAAAACCTGATATGCGCTTCAGTATCATTAGCTCCAGAATTTTGAACATATGACAAAGTAGTGAGACAAGCCTAAAGTTCTTGGTTTTTGCCTGGTTTCAGTAAAACGACGACCCGGGTTTTTCTCCAGATCTGTGGTATTTGCATATTCGTGACACAGTTGTTCATTAAATCAAGCACCCAACTCAGTGTTCTCGGCCCAAAGTGTTCAGCCCTGAGGTCATCCAGTCCCGCTGCTTTGTTGATTTTCATTTTGTCAACAGCATCTTTCAGCTCTTGGAGTGAAAACGGATTTGTCAGAAAATTGTTTTCTTTGCCAGGCTCTCTTCGGATCTTGGTGTTCCGGAATCTTCTTTTATTTTTCCATTCAGTAGTAGATGGTGGGCGACTTAGTCAGCTGTGACGTCACTATGCATGGATTGTGAACTAGTTGGATCGTTGCTTAAGTTTTTAATCAGTTTCCATGCTTTCCTGCTGATGTGTTTCATGTCAGTGTCGTTGAGCAAGTTACACCACTTTTCTCTTCTAGCCTTTGAGATGGCTGCTAGAGTTCCTCCCCTGCTTAGGTCGTATTTTCTGAGAATGGGTCTATTCTGTATAATTTTTCATATTTGTCCAGCAGGTCTTTCGAGTTTTGGCTTAGGCCAGGGATATACTGTGGTCGACATCTTCTAGGTATGTTCCGCCTAGATACTTTACGCACTAGGTCAACAAATTCATCATACGCTCCTGTCTCGGGTTTGATTTTTGTGATCTCACTGTCAAGGTCTTTTGCAAACAGGTCCCACTTTGCTTTCTTGAAATTGAAACGCCTTTTGGAAAGGGACTACGTTAGAATTGATTGCTGCTGTTATGTTACAGGTAATGGCCCTGTGTTGCGTTCTCGGTATTGGCTCCTCGACTCTCTTCGTGATTTGTTTGGCAATTCTCTCGCTGACAAAGATGTTGTCTGGGTTGAAGCCTCGTTGCCATCTCTCGTTGTTAAAAGATGGAGGTAGCTTTGGGTCATGTATGAGCTTCAAATTACTGTAGTCAGCCCAATTTCAAGTCTTTCGCCATCTTTGTTGGTTTCGGCATAGCTCCACGCTGTATTATGACAGTTAAAGTCTCCCAATACAACTTTTGTGCTTTTGTTGGGATAGTTAACTGGATAGTGGAAGTTGAAATCGCTACCCGGCGGTTTATGCGCGGAGGACACTGTGCAAGCTTTGAGATCAACCGTCAGAATATCTATGTTATTGTCACAGGTCATGGCAGCTGAAAGCACTTCTATATTCTGTTTTACTAGTACTGCGCTTTCGTACATATCGTGTGGTCTCTCTAGTACCAACCTCATTCCTTGTATCTTTGGTCTACGACTAGTGGGCCCTCTATGAGTCTCTTGTAAAACTAAAATATCACAGTTGTTTTCTTTGCATATATCACTTAGTAAAATATCCTTATTTGCGGATAGTCCATCAATATTACATGAGGTTGTCACAAGGGATGGCCTTGAAAAAGGTCGTTTTAGGGCTCTGCTGAGAGCTGATTTAGCATTAAATTAAAGGTTGATAATTTGTAAGTGAAATGATGGTTAGAATCAAAACTGGAAATAAAAAAGAATATAGACCTTATATCTTTAATGTCTTGTATAGTAAAAACTCTAGAAAGGATTATTAGAATTAGATTTGAATGGTGGTTAGAGTACAATAAGTTACTACCAAAAATCAATTTGGCTTTAGAAAACCAAGAAGTACTACAGACTGCATTGCTCACTTGGTTTCTGATATCTAACTGTCATACTCTACAAACTCTTATCTTGCGGCTCTTTATTTAGATATAGCTAGTGTTTATGACTCCGTTAATCTTTATATTGTGAATAAAAAACATTTACGTTTATGTATTCCAGTACCGATAGCTAGAAATGTTACCAATTTATTTAAATCTAGGCAAATTGTAATTAGATACAAAGAAATGCATACACATCTAAGAGAGGTTAACGATGGCCTTTCGCAGGGTTCAGTTCTAAGTCCATTACTGTTTAACATTTACTCGGTAGATTTACATGATATTAATTTAGAAGTCAAGGTCCTACAGTATGCAGACGACTTCTGTTTCTATGTCACCAGTTCAAAGTACGATACTTGTATATGTATCCTTAATGGTGCTATGGAGAATATAGTCTCCTATATGACTAAGCATAATTTGATTTTATCTAAAAATAAATCTGCGTAGTAATATATACTCGTCATAGAACTCCCAATATTTCTTGAATTACATTAAGTGACTTTGAAATTCTGTGTTTAAAGTCGTACAAATATTTAGGAATGCACCTGAACTCTAAATTAACTTGGGAATGTCTCATAAATAACTGTGTTGCAAAGTGTGACAAAAGCCTAAAAATTCTTGAAGTGGTTAATAAAAGAACATACGGCGCTGACCCCAAAATAAGCCTTCTTTTTTATCAATCGTACGTTTAGATCGCTTGTAGACTATGGATCCGCATTTTATGGTTCACCCACAAATTCCCGCCTACTAAAATTAGATCGGATTCAATATCAAGCTCTACGACTAATGTTAGGAGCTGTAAAGCCTACACCTACAATAGTTTTGGTTTTGTTGCTAAGCCCGTTTTTGAAGAAATAAGAATCCTCCGGTATTAGCCGACGCTTTTACAAAATGTCCAAATACGATAAACTCTATTGGAAGAAAATTGCGAAGTCGATAAGCCAGCAAAGAAGCGTTTTCTTGTGGCAACACTCTTAAGTTTCTTCCGTATTTAGATATTTATAAGTGAATAAAAATCGATATTATAGAACAATGGCAACACTTATGGATTCGCTCTAACAATAATTTTCATTACTTTAAAATTTATGAATATCTACCTTCTTTATCTTTGGGCAACGTAGTACGTCCAACAGAAAAGTTTATGTAGCATATGTTCGATGTTTATTTGGTCATGGTAACTTTAAAGAGCCACTTTTACAGAAAAAATTAACTCTTACTCAATTCTGCGATTGCGATAATTCATCCGTTGGCGATCTAAATCACTGGTTATTCCAGTGCCATCACAATGAAATCGGGATATTGTACCTAATCGATCAACTAATTACAAAAAACGTTTCACTACCCCAGATTAGTTTTTTATTGTTGTCTTTGACTACAATTAGAGACCATGTATTAACTACTTTTTAAATTTCATTAAATTATGTAAAATAAATATCATTTAATATTGGTATCACACAAACACATGTTTCGTGGTTGAATGATTTTATTGTCAAAGTCAATAAAAAAAATGAAAACATTGGTTTGCAACAGTATTAGATGGAAAGCTGCCAAATAATTCATGGATTACATAAAACACAAAGAAGAAAAATAATCAAAGCAATCTAACCAACTATCACATCAAATATTTGTTGTTTATTTTTTTAAACAAATTTAGAAATTTTTAAACAAAAAAGAAGACACGTCGACTGAAACATTTACGGGAACCAATTGGCTGACGTTTTAGTACGACAAAAAGTCTTATTGTGGTACTTGTTTTACATATACTATCACCATAACTTAACGATAAGTTTTGCGACATCTAGTGTTGACTTGTAAAAGTGATCACCTGTCGACAAAGTTGCTTACCATAACTTAAATTTCTAGCGGTTTATTGAAATTTTAGTAACAGTTTTTTGGAAAGTATTCAGAAATAACAAGTTGCACTAAATTTATTTAAATTTAATTTTAGTTGATCTACATTATATGTATTCAATTTGAAAATATATTATTACTTAGCAACTTACAATTACTTTCACTTAGAGCGACAGTAAAAGTACATTTAGTTCAATACCCAATAGCAACCGACTGTGTACAAAAAAGAGTAACTTTAGTTGGTAAAAGTTTACTGAAGTTTAACGTTTTTTTATAAAATGAAATTCAGTTTCCTTTCACTACGTGTTACAGAATATGTAGGCATCTATATTCTATACTAGTGTCTTTGTATGAATTATAATGTAGATCTTCGATCAAAGTATCTTATTTCAAATTTTTACTATTAAAAAAAGAAAATAGAATTTTAATTTCATTAATGTAGTTATAACAAACTTACATCGGTTGCACGTCATTAACATAAATGACATAATTTTTTAAATATGAAGTCGACTATAAATGATGTGGTAAAAACATAAATCAATTTTGGCAGGTGTCGGCAACGCTCGCAACTTAATTTGATTGATGCCACTGAATTATTGCATTTGCTTTCAATAAGCTTTCTAAAAATTAAGTTTGTACGAATTTTATGTCATTGATGACGTAAAGCTGATCCAACTTTGACCAAAGTTGATTTATTATTTTTGTTTATTTAGTTTAGATATATAATCCTATGACTGTTACTTATTTATTCGTATTATAGTTTCATGCATCCGTCCCAAACGTAATTACGATTTATATTACATTTTTAGAAGCAGATGAGGAAAATTACCAAAAAAGTGATGAAATGTAAGCGTCCGGCATTTTATTATTTGTATAAATTGTCCAGCAAAAAAAGTTTCAAATACACTATGAAACCTTGCCATCCGTTTTTCAAAGAAATAGATATCATTAAGCAATTCTATTTCTGTAAGACATCAAAGCAACGGCCTACGTTAAGTTTATTAACAAATCATTTTTTGTTTATCGGACTTTTACGAATGTTTTGCGTTATTTGCATTATAGTATGTATAAAACTAAACGACTCAAACTTTCTGACGTTGGATAGAAAACAATCTAACGAAATGAGACCCTTCCAGTACATTAGAATAAATCCAGTAATCGTTGTGTTTTTAAGCTTCTAAGCCCAAAATCCACGCACCCCACAAGGACCAATTAAAAAATTGTTTACATTCTAAAATTTCAACATTTATGTAATTTGATGTAGCGTTTTCTTTATACAAGAAGCCTCGTTAAACATACATAAACCGTTAAAATTACAATAACAATGTAACTTTTACACTTATGTAATATTGCTTTTAATAGTGGGATTCGAATAAAATTAAATTGATGTAGCGAAAATGTATTAGAACTGGCAAGTTTCCAAATACATTATTTGTAAGTGGTCGTCAATCTTTTTTGTAATTTTAAACCGTATGCAAATCTTTATTCATTATTTTAAGTTTAATAATATAATTTATTTTAATTCGAAATTTCAACTTCTTTGAAACGCGCTTGAATTTCATTTGAAACCTACAAAATGTTTATTAAATTAACGATATGATGAACGGTTTAGACGAAGTGGAATCTAAGTAATCAAATATAACTTAAAACAGAATTTGAAAAACTAACGAAAAACATTTTCATAAATTACATTTCAAAACAAGTTTTGTTCTATGTTTGTTGAAATAAATGTTTATTTTATATACTTTAACTTGAAATAAATATTACTTTCGTTGGAATAAAAAAAAATTACCAGCAGTTTTGTAAATAATCAGAGACAAATAAAATGTCCATCTATACAGCAACCTGTAATACACCAATATTGTTTGTTGTGTTTTTTTTCTATATATCGTAAAGTTTAAAATAATTCAAACCATAATTATCGCAATCCTTTTTGTAAGGTGCAATTTAACAAATTTAAAAATATATTTACACACGAGTATAATTAATTGCCTAAATGGTTGTTTGAAAAGTCAATGTAAAAATTGGTTGTATATAAAATGGGGATAATGTAAAGTTTACCTTTTTTTATAAAAAGAATAGTTTCTTATTGTTATTTGTTATTCTGCTAAATCTAATTTGATTTTTCCACTATCAAACCCTGAAGTCGCGTAAAATAATTTTTTTGCACCATTACACGTGATTTTGCGTAACCGCTGTTTGATGATAACTTGCTACTTAAAGAAATAAATGTTTGAATAAATTTTCCGAATATTTTTTTGTCACCAGATATCAATTTTGATATAATGCTCACTTCAACATTATTTACGTTTTCCTCTCATTACTTTAATGATAATGGTCTATAATATTCTAGTCATCGCCTAAAGAGAAATTTCTTTACTGAAAACAATTGGAGAATCAACAATTTTAAATATAAATAAGGTAAAAATCTAACCACATTGTAAGTATTGTTTAGAAAAACAATGTTTGTGCTAAATAGATAAAAGTTACTGAGCCAGCAACTAGAGTGATGTAAATCAAGACCAAGCCTTAGTAATCTAAGTATTTTTTATTATCAATATTTCGTCGAACACTATTCGACTTACTCAGGTTTATAAAGTTACTTAGGTGTAAGGCGGCTTTACACGGTGGTACTTACTTCCAAAAATTATCCTCATGCAAGCATTTTGTAATATTAGAATCCTATTTATACCACTATTTTTATGCAGGAGTAGTAAACTACATCACAATAATCTAATCTGCACAGTACAACTGAATTGCACAACATCTTTAGTACTTCTATCAAGAAAATGGCGATTTAGATATACAAGTTTAAGAGCCGCATATCCATTACACAAACATGTGTAAACTTCAATTGAACCGTGTTTGTTACAAAAAGGAAATGCGATCCAAATCAATAGTTAACGCTAAGCATGCATTTTGAGTATCGAATTCCGAAAAGATAAATAAATTTGGTGTTGTTTGCATAACAATGGTATTTCGAATTATGCAGCACTGATAACAGGGATGATATATAAACTATAAAAGTAAAGGTCCCAACATGGACACCTGCGGCACTCCTCTATCAACTCCAATAAATAAATAGTCAGACACTTCTCCAAATAACTTGACACCTGTCAGAGAGCAAACACTAAATTAAATATATGGTTTAATCCTTTGTGTCCCCAAGATATACAAAATTTTAAAAAAAATTTGTATGAACAGTTGTAGTAACGCTGCTAAACGTTATTTAATTAATTAACTATTCAATAAGGGGCAAATGGGGCCTTGGACTTACAAATATCGTCAGAACCAAATCATGTAAATTTTCACAAAGATTAGTTTTTCAAAATCTTTAATATTTTTATCTACAAGGTTTATTACATTAATACATACAGGGTGGCCCATTAGTGCGAAGGAGGTAGATATCTCGAAAAATATTGGGGTTAAAAAATAAATTCTGCAATAAAAGTTGTGCAAATCAATGAGCTGCACATTTTAAAATTATTTTTGTTTATACAGGGTGTTCCATAAATGTGCAACATACCAAAGTTATGTTTTTTAAAATAAACTACCTATTTTTATTACAAATTTGAATTTCTTAAAAATTTTAATGTAACTTTATGCATCATACATAGTGTCTAAAATGAAGGGTTTTCGCATTATTTCACTTTTTCTAAAAATTGATTTTTCAAACAGTAACTTAGTTATCCTGGAATTTATCCAACTGCGATTTCGCAGTTTTAATATGCATTCCACGTGCTAACTACAGTTAGTATCCAATCCTGCTTTGATTTTGAGTAATCAGTTATTTAAATTGAACTCCCTAAAATCATAAATAACTTGATTTTTTCAAATGGTATTACTTAATTTTTATGTGCCGTTAAACGTAGAAACTTATAAGCTTCTAATGATAAGATTGTAGGTATCTAACTCTTACTCAAAAATCCAAAAAATCCGTAAAAGTTAGATACCTACTACCTTATCATTAGAATGCTTATGAAATTTTACGTTCAACGGCACATAAAAATTAGGTGATGCCATTTGAAAAATCAGATTGTCCAAGAATTTAGGGACATCAATTTAAATAATTGATTACTCAAAACCAAGCAGATTAGAAAATGAAGAACCAGTTTTAGTTAGCACATGTAATGCATATTAAAGCTACGAAATCGGAGTTGAATAAATTCCAGAATAACTGAGTTATTTAATTCTTTCGTAACGTCAATTTTTCCGAAAAAAGTGAAATAATGCAAAATCCTCTATTTTAGACACTGTGTAAAATGCATAAAGTTACATTAGAATTTTCCAAGAAATCCAAATTTGTAATAAAAATGGGTGGTTCTATTTTAAAAAACATAACTTTGGTATGTCGCACTTTATGAAACACCCTGTATAAACGAAAATAATTGTAAAATGTGCAGCTTATTGATTTGTACAACTTTCATTGCGAAAGTTTTTCTAACCCCAATTTTTTTGCGAGATATACACTTTCCTCACACTAATAAAACACATTTATATAAATTTAATTAATTATTGATGGTATTTTATGAAACAATTTTTTTTGTTGACGCATAAATAGACTCAACATGTGCAGCATTTTGAATGGGGTCGCCATTCAATCGGTTTTGCCGAGCAATTTTGCAACGACGCATTTCTTTTCTAAATGTCATTAGTCCCATGCTAACATTTCGGCAATAATCTAATAAGAAATTTTTTCTCTTAGGTTTAGTTTTTAGAATATGACATAACTATTTACAAACGTTATGTCTAATAATTAAAAAATAACTTATTTGTAGATTTTCCAACCAAAAATTGGACCTTCTTAATGGGAGTTTAAGTTGGTTGGAAAATCTACAAATAAATAATTCGAGGAGTATAACAACATTTAATAAAATAACCTATGCCACCACTTTTTGATCTAAAATTTACGCAATACGATTGACGTAATCGGTCTACCCTATCCATACCTCCCATATGTTTATTGTAATTCTTTATAATCAACGAACTTTTTTTCTAGTCTCGTTTTTTGTAAACGACAGACAGTTTGTTCCGTCCCATGAAAATTAAACAAGATGTGTACAATGCATTTGTCACACCACTTAGAAAAAGTTATTTTACTAATTAAAGTGCGATAGTCAGTGTCACCTGTCTTCATCAATTTATTAGCTGTCCAATTTTGGGGCAATCCGCGCATGTTGCTGCGAATTGTACCACATGCTAGACTTCTCCCTGTCCTCAACATCTCCAAAAGGTCTACTATGGTAAAATGATTGTCAAAATACAATTTTCTAATTTGACCCTAATACTTTTGGCTCAAAGAAAAGACAACTCTTTCACCAAGACCATAAGAGTTAAAATTTTGCTTAGCAACTTCATCCATTCCCTAATAAATTTAAAATTTTTTTACATAACCGCTTTGATCCACAATGCATCACAAATTGTACCCTCTTTGATGGGTTTCATCGGGTTATATTGCTTCAGGTTTATTGACCTTTGAATAGCATAATTTTTTTATCGACAGATAATTCTCTACTCCACTGTGAGATATGTCAAATTGACTATTCAAAGAGGTTATCATCGGATGTATTTTATATACTTTATCTTGCTTGTTGCTGGGAATCGCCGCATTGCCGTTGACATGAATGAATAACAAAATATGTTCAAATTGATTTCTCGCCATGCATTTTATTACTACATCTACACTAAAATTTTTCAAAAAAGACAAATAATGTTTATAGCTTAGCAGTTGATGATATCCTATAAGAAAAGCCAATAATTCCTCTGGTTTTATGCTTAGAGATTACTTATGATATAAAATGTTGTCAGTTGTAGATTGATCCAATAGCTCTAAAAAATAATAAGTCTGCAATCTACCGGAAAGGAAAATTCTTCAACTGGGCCCTCAAGAAGATCATAATCGCAAATAGTTGTCATAACCTCCATTTTTTGCCATTTCTATCCTTGTTTTTTTAATAAATTACTGCATTTTCTCATTCAGCAACTCAATCTCCTCTGTTTCTGGTTTGCTATCAGGTTTCAGTAAATGTGCAATAATTTAGTATGGAAATATAATACGACCAATTTACGCCGTAAGTGGTTTTGCTTTGCTATTACTTTGGTTGATTTTGCGGTTTTATTAATTGCTAATTACAACGTATGATTTAGCACGTGTCCGGACCTCAAATCCTTCTCACAATTGACTGTCTGAATAATTCCTGGAGACGCTGGAACGAGCAATTACAATTCCTTTTGTGACACAAAACGTGCCTGCATTTGTATTGTCGCCGACCTCGGAGACACCCGGCCGAATCTCCTCTAGCGGTTTAGGGTATCGCAAGCGGTGCACCCGCTCTTCACAAAGACAACTTTCAGCTCCTAGAGTTGGGTCTTCTATTTCTTCCCATCGAACTCATCCCGGTCTTCGAGTAGCTGTGTCGTTAGCAAGGACTTTCTTTATCAGCATTATGTACAACCATAACCAGATAAGTTATCGTTTTAAGGAACCAATTCATATTTGCATGCGTTCAAAACTTAAGTACACTCGACATCAAGCCGTTACACTTTTTAGTATTTAAGACCATTGTTATTCGAGGTAGCGTCCATACTCCCCACGCTAGTTGTTGTTGGCACAAACTCCTCAGAGTATCGTTAAGTCACCGCGTGCACGTGACGAGTGTACGTCAAGTTTCTTAATCACCAATTTTAAATTGGTACGCTATCTATATCTTGGGGTCATTAAACGAGAAACTTAACTGAATTAATACAAATTTGATCGCGTACTACAAGTAATTGGTTATTGCTAATCTACGCAAGTTCTATGCGACAGACTGCTACTAGATACTCCTAATATCTTAAATTGTATGTATTATGTTTATGTGTCACCAGCACAAATGCTTCTATTATTATTATACCTGCTTTGGTGGAAACACCAAGAGTAATATACAGGGTTATCCAAAGTATGAAAACCTGCTTATATCTGAAAACCGCGACCATTAGAGGTATGAAACTCTGGGGAAGTATATGACCGTTTTCAATCAACGAGTGATATTTTCCCGGACATTTGATTCTTTATAAAATTTTGATACGATGCCCAATTACGAGTAATTGATATCAACTTCTGATTTTCAAATGGCACCATACTAGTTGACTAACATTTTAGATTCTACATTAAATTCTGTATGCAACGGTGAACATAAAATTATTTAATATGATACATGTTATTAAAAATATGATATAAAAAGTTCAGTTTGACCGTCAACATTATTGCTTGTGGGCGGGTACCTGTCTCTGTAAGTACTTGTTTGGGGAAACAATAACCAATAAGAGCTGTTGTGTGTTGAATAGAATACTTAATCCTTTCTTAACAGTGCAGTGGCATATCTTTTATTTCTTTTATTTATTTTTTACGGATAGGTATACAATTTTTTACAAAAATAACGTTATACAAATTTTTGTTTGTTATTTTAATGAGAACACTTTACTGGTAATTAAACATTTACATTTAAAAGTGGATATGCATTTTAGAAATTTGTTTTTTTAGTCAATTCATTATAACAGGCTCATTAACGGTTTTCTTTACCTTTTTCTCTAATAGCACTTCTTTATTTGGGAATAATAAGTATGTTTGTAATACAAATAATTACACCTGCTTAATTACCGGGACAAAATCTCATTATCGATAAGGTTCAGTTGGTATAGGTACTTAAAGTGCGTTTAAGGAATTTTCTTTTTAATATTATACAATGTGCAAAGCCATACAAGCTTCAGTTTCACCAAGAACTGGACGCCGAAGACTACAACAAACGGCTTCAATTCTGTAAAAGTTTTCAGGAATTGCAGGATCGCGAAGATGTCTTAGTAAATAGAATTTGCTTCAGCGACGAAACAACATTTTGTTTAAATGGGCAAGTTAACAACCACAACTTTAGATATTGGGAAACCCGCACTGGATGGTAGAATGCCATACTCAGCATCTACAGAAGCTAAACGTTTGGGCTGGCATCATAAACAACCGAATAGTTGGGCCCTTTTTATCCAAGGCAGTCTAAATAGTGCGTTATATTTGGATTTGTTGCAAAACCAAATTGTGCCCACTTTAAACCAGTTCTTTGGGCAAGATAACAATGTATGGTTCCAGCAGGATGGCGCTCCAGCCCACTATAGTCGACAAGTAAGGGCGTTTTTGAACCAAACGTTTCCAAATCGTTGGATAGGGCAAGGAGGTTTCATTGAGTGGCCACCTAGATTACCAGATTATCACGCCACTCGATTTTTTTTCTGTGGGGTTATTTAAAAATAAGGTGTATGCCAATCGGCCGAATAATTTGGCAGAACTTCAACAAAAAGTTATAACAGAATTCCCCTGAAGTAATTCAAAGATGTATAATTGAATTTGAACATCGACTACGGTATTGTGAAAAAATGGGGGCATTTTGAAAACTTTTAAACTAAATTCAAGGTTTAACACATGACCTTTTTTAGGGTCTTATGGGATGGAATTTTATTATCTATAGCACCTTAAAAACACCTATCCATTTTCTAAAGTAAATATTTACCAGTAAAGTATTCTCATTAAGACAACAAACAAAAATTTGTATAACGTTATTTTTTTACAAAATTGTATATCCGTAAAAAATAAGTAAGTAAAAGGTAACAAAGTAATCCTGTTTTACTTTACCTATACCTACTGAACCTTAACGATAATAAGATTTTGTCCAGGTAATTAAGTAGGTGTGATTATTTTGTATTACAAACATACTTATTATTCCCAAATATAGAAGTGCTATTAGAGACAAAGGTAAAGAAACCGTTAATGAGCCTATTATGATGAATTGATTAAAAAAGAAAACAAATTCCAAAATACATATCCACTTTTAAATGTAAATATGTTTAATTACCAGTAAAAGTGTCCTCATTTATACCTATCCGTAAAAAAATAAATAAAAGAAATAAAAGATATGACACTGCACTGCTAAGAAAGGATTAAGTATTCTATTCAACACACAACAGCTCGTATTAGTTATTGTTTTCCCCAAACAAGTACTTACAGAGACAGGTACCCGCCCACAAGCAATAATGTTGACGGTCAAACTGAACTTTTTATATCACATTTTTAATAACATTTATCATATTAAATAATTTTATGTTTACCGTTGCATACAGAATTTCATGTGGAATCTAAAAATGTCAGTCAACTAGTATAGTGCCATTTGAAAATCAGAAGTTGATATCAATTACTCGTAATTGGAGAATCGTATCAAAATTTTATAAAGAATAAAAATGTCCGAAGTACATACTTTCTCAAAATTTCATACCGCTAATCCTCGCGGTTTTCAAGATATAAGCAGGTTTCCATACTTTTGGATAACCCTGTATACATCTCTTTTCATATATTTTACAAATGCTTAGATAAATATTTACTGAATATTTCTTCAACATATTTCTTTTCAATAATCTTAAAAAATATATAATATTTTTTAAATGTTGGGAAAAATCATACATAAATATTTATTTCACTATTTGTTGTAAAATATTATAAATATTTGGATACCAAATATTTCGTAAATATGAATCTGCACGTAGGAATATTTAACACGGATTTCCAACAGACAAATATTAGAATTATATTCATGTAATGTTATTGATGTTATTGGTGCTGCTTAAACAATTTAAATTTTTGAATGTAAAATAAATAAAACAAGTTATTAACCAATTTATTTTAACATATTCTAACTGTCAAGTTATGTTTACTTTCATTGTGATATTGCATGACTATTTCTATTTTACACTGATTTTTTTAATTTTTGTTTTTTTATTTCAACAACTGAGAACTTTACAAAATAAACAAAATAAATTTAGATAGGACTGTTACTACTTTAAAACTTGTTACTGTAAAGTAATTTGAGGAGCCAATTATTTGCAAATCTTTGATTGCCCATGTAAAATCCTTATGTATCAAAACCAATTGAACAACACCCGGTGGTAGTTTGTCACTTTTATGAATAGTGACACTAAATTTGCATGTTTAAAGAAAAACTCGATACCTTATAACTAACAATAACGTTTATTTAAGTTTTTTAATAAATATTCCCTATTTTAATTCCTGTTTAGTTTTACGACACCTAAAAAGTAACGGACGAAATAATTTAAAATCTTCGTTTAAATGTTTCCACAAGAAATCTCCATCAAGCAAGTATTGTAATAAATTTTCTCTAATATGAAAACCCGCAACATAAGTCACGTAAATTAGAAACTGCTTTAGTACCCCAATTATGAGTAATTCAATACTTACCATCACATACTTAACTCGTTTATTTTAATTTATGTACTTGAAAAGTTATGTAATTAAAGAATTTTAACGCCAAATGGGATTTGTATTTTTATCTTATTAATTATTTTAAACGGAAGCAATAGAAATAAACGTAAAGAAATAAAGAACTAATATAAATTATTACCAATAAAAGTTTTAAACAATTCTCCAAAATAAAGAAATTTATTATTTGATCAATCAACTCAATCTAAACACTTTTGCACAACAAACATTTCATTTAACACTAAATTACGTTATTTACTAAACTTTATAAATATATTAAAGGTTTGTTTTATTATGCTCGCTGTAGTAATTTTATTTTAATGAACATATAAAGTTCAAAGATTATACTTATAACGCGTCTTCAAATAAACGTCACTGTTTTATGGATTTGAAGTGATTTTTATGGGCCTCTGGAAATATTTATTAGTTTGGAAATCTTTTAATTAACAGTTGCTGTCTTAAGATTAACACTAGATTTACTGTTATGCCTAAAAATTCTTCACACGCGTTATGATTAAAGTTGATTCAAAAATTAAGAAGTCAGTAAAACAAAAAATTATTAAGATTAAATTTTTTATTACGATATTGTTACGAATGATATTGATTATAACGTATGTTATTCAGGTCAACTTTGCGAACGATTACTCGAAGATACACGCACGTGTCATTTCTCTATACATAATGCAGTCTTGTGTCATTATGGACAGTTTCTCATATATCATTGTCAGTTCCTTTAACGCTGTACTATGAGACTATGACATGTGAAACAGTTTTTTTTCGTGATTGAAGGATTACGGCCGAGTGCTATTGCGGATTTATTTATTGCATTTTAATTTTGCGAGCTTTCTTAATCGGTAAAACATTAGTGCGTTTGATAAAAATTAGAGAGATTACAGTAAAATATGGCAGTACGTAAGTCGAATAATAATTACTTCTGGCATTTATCAAGTTTATCTATGAATGTCTGTTCCATGGGTGCACACTAACATATTATTTTTTAGTCTCAAATTGCTTATTGTCATGGGAAACCATTTGTATATTTAAATTTTGTGTGTTTATCAAAGTAAACATAATGTTTTATGATAATGAAATAAATGAATTTTGACTAATGCCGATAAAGCTAGGCATTTCTAACAACTACAGTTGAAATCAGTGCGGGCAATGATTATAATTGTATGATTAAATGGTTTCGTAATTGAAATTCTCAAAGTAGACTAACGGAAAACCTCGCGGAAAATACATTGATGTTCTGGTTCACATTAAAGAATGTCATATGAGAATTTAAGAGGAATTCATCTCTCTCAATGAATTACTAATATATGGATGTCGTTAAAACAACTGCTTTCAAAACTAACTACAGTTACAAGCACTAAAAAGTTACCGACACCCAATTGTGAGCCAAACTTGAACTGCATTAATGAGAATTTTTTAATTTTCTTACAGAAGTTTTACAGTAAGCAGAAACAATATTTTGCAAAAATATTCATCACCAATTTTTTTATTGCAAATTTAGAAACTAATTTTTGAAAAATTTTTTATACCAAGAAACTTAATAGTAAACAAGTGTTTATGCAGAACCCACGTCGTGTAAAAGGGTAGAGAAGGTGTGGGGAGACACAAACATTTTGTTCAAAGTAGGGGAGACCGGGCAGGTTGTCACAAAATTTGCTTTTATTTTTGAGAGGCCGAGTTAACATTTAATGTTTAAATAATAGCCTATCTTTAGTTTATTTATCCTTACTTGTTTTTCCAAATTTTAAGACTATAACTTTAAAAGGGTTCTTTACAACAATAAAACTGTTCGAGTTGATTTTTAGACAACCTACCCTGACCTCTGGGTTGGTTGTCACATGACTCGGGTTGGCTGGGTACTGCTTATTTAAATGGATAAAATGACATTTTAAATTTTCAAAAAATTGTAGATACGACCTATTAAGAACGAAAATAAAATTTGTCATCACATACTACTTTAATCAAGGTAGGCTACAAAAGGAATAAAAAATGTACGTATTGAAAACAGTAAGGTAATTAAGTAAAGAAACACTTAAGTGAATATTTAAGAGTCAAAATTCATCAATCACTTTCTGCCTGCACTTTCACAGTTATGACAAGTATAAAAAACACATCCTGGGGTACATAATTCAGAGCCCAATTTCTGCATTCTACACACTGGATCCACTTTTCCCTTGATTTGCTAGAAAGAAAACGCCTCTAAACAAACTATACAAAACAGTCTTCATCATCGTCTTCGCTGCTCAAATCTTGATTGTCTTTCTTCTTTGTGATTCGCTTCTGTTTTTCTGCATGTCATTTCTTTCTGCAGTAGGCCTACCTTAAAAGACTTTCTTCATTTTTTTGCTTTGCTTTTTTCAGCCTGTTCTCTCCAGTTTTTGACTCATGCATCTGTTAAACGTTTCTCTTTTTCGGCTGTTGTTTCTGTTGGTGACTTTTCTAGTCTAGCTGGTAAAGGTCTCACTTCAATCGGTGATTTACGTGGGTTTGCTAGCTCCGGTTGAGGCTCCTCTGGAAGTTGCTTGAGGGCTGCTCTGAAGTTGGTTTTGAGGCTGCTCTGAAGCTGGTTTTCGTTGCCTGGAAGCTGGTTTTCGCCGTTTGAAGCTGGTTTTCATGCTGCTCTGAAACCGGTTTGAGCAGCAGCTCTCTGTCAGCATTGCTTTTGGTGCAAAATCTGAAACTCAGTAAAATGTCACGATTGATTGGGCATATTCCCGTGCACCGGAATCCTGATGTGATATTGATGGAGTCATTGCAAGCGGATATGCGCGACCAATGAGTTGTAATCTCAGATTGTCATAGTTTTTCCAGGGTTGTTCAGCATCCAATCGTCACAAGCTGATTTAAAATATTTCTATGGTCCGAAAACAGTACGACGAGGGGCTGCAGCCCAGTGAACAGTGGGGAAAGGTTAGCATAACGATTCCATTACTTTTAGCAATTTGAGCCCTTTCTACGCTGAGGTGGAAACCATGATTATCAAGAAGAAGCAGACATGGTCTCTCAGGTGTGCTGTTCACGTGCTTATGAAATGTTGTAAAATAGGTAGAAATCGCTTCCTGCATCCACCCAGATTTATTTGCAGTTCCATCAGAACCTGAGGCACGATCTATGAAATGTTTATAAAATTTGGACTCTTGGAAAAACAAAGAATGGTGGGAGGCATTTCAGTCAGAGACAGTTAAAGCCAAAGTTACGAGCGCCCCCTTTCAACAGAAACTAATGCACCACTGGTTTATTCCTTAATACAACAATCCAGCCCTTGAACCAAGCAGCCCCACTTTCGTCCATGTTCCAAATTTGATGAGGTTCAAAATATGTCTTCCGAGCACCGTTGCCAAATTTAGAAAAAAGATTTCATTCGTTCGGTTGAAGCTAGTCGCTCTTTGCTAAACTGGTTGCTTCAGGTTTTCTTAGGGAAAGAGTATTGTGCCTCTTCATAAAATCAGCAAACCACCGTCACCAGCGCACTTTATTTTCGGTCCAAGATTTAGACTTGGAATGGAATTGGCACAAAGATCGTAAGCGAGAGTTTTGATTTTGGCGTTAAACCATAGTAAGCCTGGAAGCTTGGACTATATAATCAGCTAATTTCTGTCTCGTCTTTCATCAGAAAAATTTCCTGTTTGGATAGTAACCCACGTGGATAGAAGGAAGAACTCTATTCGCATCTTCACTCGCCCTTGAGAAATTTTTGCAATATCTAGCCAAAGTTCGATAGTTGATTATTTTCACGAGCAGCTCACAACTGAAAGTCCCGCCCTTTTAACTCTCTTCTTACTGCAAGCATAACGGCTGCAGGGTTTCTGCTCTATCTTTTTAAAGTTTCTGACCATCCTTATTCTTGAAAACAAACGAGAAAAGAAATCGAATGAATAGCAATGGCTGTCACATGTGACAACCATCCTGCATTTTTAGACAACCTACTCCCGAACTGTTATTTTGCACAAAACTTAATTTGGCGGAATAGATAGTCATCCTAACTCAAATTTTATATCTAGTAACATCATGTTATTGAATCAATGAGAAATATTTGCAACACTGATAAAAATTAATGAAACGAGAAATAAACAGAGCTTAAAAAGTAATACTTACGACATCAAATCACAAAATGTCAATAAAATCTAGAGGATTAAAGACACGTTTAAAGAATTACACACGCGTATTGGATTTGAACAATGGCTGGCATTCGTCACGGGTGCCAGGTAAATAGCGGCTGAGCATTTAACCTTTGTGACAACTAACCCGTGTGACAACCTGCCCCGGTTTCCCTAATAATCTTTGGTAGCACAAGTGAAACAAAACCGGATAGTAGAAAAATAAACGTTTAAAAGAAGAAAATTAATCTAAAGAAATTTGTAAAATTGAATTAAAATTTGAAACGGTCACAATTGTTAAAAAATGATTTAACTGGTAAGGCGTTATACCAAACGATGTTCCGTATTTTTACGCTACTGGAGTTACTAGAATAAGGTAAATGATTGAGACGTTCTTAGAACTGTTCGAGACTATTTAGCTTCTATAAAAGCGTAGTCATGCAGTTGTTGAGTTCAGTTTGAAATTGTCATTGAATACAATTTATAATATGTAACATTAATTGGACGAATTTATCATGCGATGATTCAACTTTGATGCTGGGTAAATCTAAAGCTTGGATTGATCTTAACCGAGATTCATGTGATGCACTTGATACAGCAAAGATCTGGTTTGCAAGTATGACGTCAGTCACAAAATTTTGTTATTATAGACGAAAAATTGACGTGGTCTGATCATTGCAAGCATTTAGCAATAAAATTGCCCGAAACATCTTTGCGTTGAAATCTGAGTAATAGTGTATCTAAAAATATTACTAAAATAGCTTTTTTTCATTAATCCATTCCAACATTTCTTATGCACAACCGCATGGATCCCATGTGGGCACCCTTCAATTTTTTCGTCTACAACGTAAAGCCTTACGTGTTATTTGTGGGTTAGCATAATCACATTTGTAGAAGTAGTTTCAGAAATGAAAAGATTTTAACCTTCCGTCAATATATGTACTTGAGACCTTAGCAATGTAAAAAAACATATCACTTTTTGAAATTGGTGATCATACATATTATACTAGGCATGATAAAACACTCAAGACACCATCAATTAGGTTAAGCAACTGAAAAAGTTTTGATTCCCAAGGTACTTTTCTATAATCACTTACCACGATCAATACAAACTCTAACTGGAATAACGAAAAACAATAAAACTAATGTTACTAAATAAAAGTTACTACTATTACGATGAATACTAACCAATGATCTTACTACAAATAATTTTATAGATTACATTATTTTTTCATTATTCTGATTGATTGTAAGCACTTTTGTGATATTAGCATAATAAACATTATTATTATTATTAGAGAATGTCAAATAATGATTCTCTTAAGTAAAACCTTATTTTCGACTACCCTTCTTAAGAGTTGCCACCTCTAAAACCGGCCAAGTTTTCCAAGTCAAAACCAATTATACGGAAATATCCATATTAATCACCTTCTAATAGCGACCAATTCTTTGATAACGGCCAGCCACTTATTTGTAAACTTTCTTGAAAATACATATGTAATTTTCCTCCCATTTCCGGCCATTCTTAAGTAATGTCATTAGTATACAACAGCTTAGCGTTCAAGTTGTGCATTATATATAATTGTTTCATTGTGTGGTTTAAGTATCACCGGTATTTAAGAACGGATTTAAAGAATTTGTTGGATTTACAGACAGTCATTACAAAAAGTGCAATTAAAAGATACCCATTACCACCCCAAAAATTGTATTTTGCGTACATAGTTTGAGTTAGTATGTTCAACAGTGCTGTTAAGCATATAGACGTACAGAAAAATTACAATGTCGCTATAAAGACAACGTTTGTCTCTTTAAAGAAAAAAATTGATATAATTGTGGAAACTGAAAAGTTCAATACTAGTGCTAAAAAATTGGCTGAAAATGTAGTGTTGGAAGAACACAAGTTAACGATATTTTAAAAACAATGAGTTAAAAACGCTATTTCAAGAAAGTTCCAATACAGAGCGGAAGAGAAAATTTCCTAGAAATCAAGGTTTAGGAATTGACCGAGAAGTTTACAATTGGTTTTGTAAAGCTAGGAATAAAAATATCTCTATATCTGACCATTAGTAAAGAGAAAGAATTGGTAGTTGCGGAAAATTTAAAAATGACGGATTTTAAAGCATTAAATGGTGGTTTGAGAAATTTTGTCAAAGACATAACATAACCATTAAAACAATTTTCAGCTGATATTAACCTGGGCACTGTTGAAGCTTGGAAAGCAAAGCTGTCGGTAATATTGGAAGGAGTATTCACCCAAATAATGTGTACAATGCTGACGAGACTGACTTTTTACCTGCAATGCCCAACAAAACGTTTTCTTAAAACGATCACCATCAATGTAGTGGTAAAAACTGCAAAACAAAGATTGACAAATTTATTTTGTACGTATATGGAAGGTGATAAGGAAAATCCGTTAATCATTAGACGCAAACACCCAGGATGCTTTAAAGGCTCTCATATCAACAACATGCTCTTAGAATGGGTATCTAATAAAAAGCTTGATGATTGGGTAGAGATTATGACTCTGGCTAAAAATTTGATGAAAAAATGAAAAAAGAAAAATAGAAAGTTTTATTATTTTTGGATACAATGCCACGTCTCATTGTAAAGTGACTCTTAAGTATGAACATTGTTTTCTACTCCCCAAACACCACATCCCATTGCCACTGGGTTCAAGGATTATCTAAAAACTTTAACGTTTTCAATCAAAAAGCTGCCACAAATTCCAAAGGTCCTTTAAAGATGTGAAAAAAGTACTAATTTAACCAGCGTTTTTGTTTGATATTAGAAGCCTAAAACAACGTTTCTCGTTTATTAGAATTGTTAAATGTTTTGGTAAAAACAGGATTTTCGGAAAAGGTCCCAAGAAGATTTCAATGAAGAAGACAAAATTTCACTAGCTCAGCTTTTTCCTGTATTATTAGAAGATAATCAACGTAAGCCTTGAAAATTATGCATCTATTGGATTGCATATTTTGGACCAAAAGCCCAATTCTATATTCAAAATGTAATTATGAATTAGATTATAGTGAAAGTTGTGATTCGAACAATAAAAGTGGCGCAGAAGAACTGAAGTTTTTAATGTCAAACATTAAAGATATGGTGAATTGTGTAAAAAACTAAGAGATGTGCAAGTTTTCTATTTTCTAATGATAAGAGTGAGCTAAGGGTCAAAGTGCTTCAAATTTTATCAAAATGTGAAGCCCACTAACGAACGGAGCTGGTAGGGAAAATTTGGAGGATAAATCTGCTAAAGTGGAGCTACTTTTGACTAGGTTGACTCATTTGAGGTCGCAATTAGGATATTTTTAGTTAAGAACTGCTTGGCAATCACATGTTAAGGTACTTTCCTGGATATTGTATTATCAAAAATTATTAAAGACTGGCACATAATTAGAACTTTTAGAAGGACTGCGAATAATAAGTTTGATCCGTATAAATAGAACTTAGCTTTTCTTTCATTGTTTAGGGTAAAATTAAAATTTGAAAAATTTTTGATTTATATTTGGAAGCCTTTAGCTTCTGTGAATAACACCCTTAGTCTTCTTGTCTTATGTACCCCACATTAAGTGATTGGAACCAAATCTGCAAGAAGAACTGGGATACTATTGTTATCATAAGGCACTTAAGTAATATGAATATGGATTCAAAAGAAAGATAAAGCTCGTTTTAACGCTATATGTCAGAAAGTATCAGGGTGCTTTGGCTAAACGCTCTCCCATTAAAGAATATAGGAACATACAATAATGAGATTTTGATTTGGCTTATGCTTTAGGATGTGATTTATGTGTGACGTACAAATGTGTTTGTGGTCAAAAGTGGATAAGGTTGATCTTCATGGGTTATTTTGTAGAAAAGGCGGAAGAAAATGGTCTGTCGTAATTTTTAAATAAAATTAGGTCAGGCATTGAGTAGCTAGAATTCTCCAAAGATTAGAACTAACTGTCGGATAATAAAAAAGTTTCATGAAATTACAATTGTCACCTGGTAGCAAAGAAGAAGCTTAACTTAGGACGTGATATGTACTGGATGTGCTCATTTTGTATTGACACGGTAGTTAAGTGTGGCCGAACAATCAGTCTAGAAGAAGTTCCATAAGTAAGTTGATCTTACTCAAACTCATATATTCCAATAGCTTAGTGTTGAGTCGATGAGAACATTATGAAATTACTAGAGGGTTTGTTGATGAGTTAGAAGAATATTAGTTCATGTTAGTGGAGGTTAACGTTCTAAAACAATATTTGTTGCAGAGGATAAGTTAGACTTTACAAAAACGGAAATGCTGTTTATATCCTCAGACGAAACGGATGAACGAGAACATTCTTTTATGAATATTAGCTAATTTTGATTATAGCACCTAAATATTATTATAATAACAGTGTACAGTTTGAAAACGATAAATTGGTCATTTCTAGCTTACCAACTTATCAACTTACAAATAGAGATATAGGAATTTGAGAGTATCAGATCTTGCCTATCCTTCTTTTTTAGTAGACATCGTTTTCGGACTTACCAAATTCGTGTACTTTCTACTATTTATCATTTCCAAAATCCCTTCTATGAAAATGAAATAAATGCTGAATAACATTTTTCGGTTCCGAAAATACTTAATAGCCAAAGAAGTTGACGATAATTCTAGAAATATAGTAAAAAATACAAGGCTTCATGTGGCAACAAATCAAATGACTGATTTGAATAATAACTTTGTAGAATTTCAATGGGACTCAGATTAGTGTAAAGAATCCATGGTCTTTATGTTGTAAAAGAGTTAGCAGGTGGTCATTAAATCACCTGATTCATCGTACCTTGTATCTATAAATACACCGAACATACTGAAAGCAAGAACGACGGCATGTAACAGCCTCCTATGGATGTCACATGAATTGATACTTTAGCGAAGCCATATAAAGTCACCGCGTTGGTGTAGTGGCTGAAATTGCAGCAGGAAGAGATATAAAATATCGATTGTTGAAGAAGATTTTTAGATCTGTGTTTTCTTGCATTGGAAACGTATGTCATGGTGCAAACAACAAAGAAATTCTGTTTGTGTTTTGAACAATACCATTTTCTGTAGAATGTCTGAAATATTTTTGCTTTAGTAAATTGTTCAAGTCCGTATAATGATTTCTGAGCTTTATATTTAAATTGTGTTTTGTAACTGTGGGTTTATGGGGAGAATTATTTAAATGGAACTAATGTTATGCAAATCTTTTATTTAATTACTCCCATTTTAATTTACTAGAAATGCGTGAACCAATGGATTCGAGAGAAATGGGGGCAAAATAAACATTTACAGCCAAATGCACTCAAAGTGAAATAATTACAATAAGGGCTGTACCAAAGAAGATGCAAAGATGCCGTGGAAAACTCAAGTGGTAGAATTAGTGCTTAGTATATGGGATGATGAGCGACGTTGGATTAGGAAACATAATTCTATATTATGATTAATGATTTTAGAAGAAGTGTTTGAAGGAGTTGTAGAAGCTCCGTTGTACTATTGTTTTTAAGAAAAAATTAAAACTTTGCTTCATTTAAGGCTGTAATTAAGCAAGGGTTGTTTATATAATTTTTTTATATACAAAACCAACGTTATGTTTTGACAAAGAATAACCACTTACATTTTTGCACACTTACATTTCACACTGTATAATACTATTTTCTATGCCAAAATTAGGAAAATACTGTAAATGTATATACAGGATAATTTATAAGTGGTGTCCAAAAATGAAACCCCATGTCTTTTGAACACGAGGAAATTTGTTCTATACAAAATTTTCCTCACAATGCTTCATTAAAAAGATACACGGTGTTAAAGTTGAATTAAAAGTAAATTTCCAATATTTGCAAGTAGTGCTACATATTTTGCTGAAACTTTGCGTATGTGTCGGCTGTTGCGGAAGGTGCGTATTAAAGTGTGGGTCACAGTTGCCAGAAAACAATGTCTTAATTTCTTCTGGCACAGTAAGAAAAGGGTGCCAAATGATGCCTTTAAATTACATAAAATTTGGATTAGAATCGATGTCATCTTCTGCCTCCGGATTGACCTTGAACATGTATTGTAAAAACATTTATTTTTGATTATTTGTTAAATCCAGGATAAAAAAAGTATAAAAATGTGTCTGTCTTTTTTAAACAAATTAAAATGTTTGAGTAACATTTGTTTATTACAAGAAAAAATTTTTACAAATAATAAAATTGTTATAATATCGTTTCAATTAGCACGAAAATCCTCTTGCTTATCAAATTTCGGCATGGCTTTTGAGACTCTATCTGGGATTTTATAGAAACCTTCTTTCAGATTTAGTGCACAATGTGCCTGAAGCTTCTGTCACCGTCTTGACCGCCCTTTCAACCCTGGAGGTGACATGGCAAGTTGTAGTATAGGAGTTCTTCTCCTTTTTGGGTGATAAAATAATTGATATTCGCCGTTATTGATTTCAATATTGGTGGTTCAGTTATACTCTCCTGCTAGTCAATAAGATCGGTGTAAGACAGCATCCATGTTTAGTAGAACCTGAAACGTCGAAGTTTATTTCTTGAGTCCTGCGATTAAAATGCGACGGGCTGCCAGTTGACGAATGTGCGTTCAGTCTGTCAGCATTGCGAGCAATAAATTTTCAGGATGTGCAAAGTAACTGTTTCTTTGAATTACTGGATTCTATTATCTCTTTCAGTTCTTTGGGCAAATATCTAGATGCAGCGATGAGTTTGAACAGGTGCTGGCCCATTTTACAGGAAGAATGCTTTTGATAGCAAACCAGGTTGGAGCGTAAACCTTCACGACATACGTTGCAAGAATTATCAAATTTTCTGAAGGCGATTCCATCGAAACGTACAAACGTAGAATTCGATTAGCGCGAGTTAACCATCGGCATGAGACATTTTGCCTGAAGTGATTTGTTTTCTAAATCCTTAGAAATATGCTCAGGGAAACCGCTGCGACTATTTTGCACAAATATTTTTGGTCTGAAAGCACGTTCTCAGAAGGAAACTCGGATAACTCTGCCAAAATAGGTTGAACGAAACAATTGACCTTTTTTCACAGTTTTCTAGATCTTTGCCGATTGTCCCTGAAAATGTATTAGTCCCAAATGTGCTGCCAGAATATATTGAAACAAGTGGCGGAAGGGTAATCCATTCATATGAAGGAGGCAGATAATCCACTGCAAAGGTTTATCTAACCTCTTCAAGCAGACGAATGATACCAGCATTTTTACCTATTGTTCACGTTTGTTCCATTGCACCCAACTGCCAGCAAATATTCCAATTGAAAATTCTGCATCCATGAAGAAATGGTAATTGCTTGTACTATGCATTTAGATGCCAACCTCTGGTGCAATATGACCCAAGAACTTTGACTTAGGCGCCATTATCAATGAAATATGCTCTTCAAGAATGTTGTGTCTATTCATTTTTCCGTCCTTTTTTGTTATAACTAAAGTTTTATCTTTCCGTCCGTCGAAGTATAAAGCAGGTATTTGTAGGGTTTTGTCTTCTGCTGCTAATTTTCGTGCTATTTTGCGTTTCCTACGAAGCTTATTTTATCAATAATTTCCGAACTGGAAGGTTAAGAACTGCTGAAGCAATAGCTGCCCCAGCCCTGTCTGATACTCCGAATTGATCACATGTTCTTGATAATAAAGCGTAGTCTACTGTAATGTTTGTAGTAGCTGCAAGCTTATCTGCAGTAGCCGCCGACGTTGAGGCTTGTGAATGGGAATATGGCTGAAATAAATCGCCCTCGTCGTCGTCTTGGTCCGATTGACTAGAATCAGAAGAAGTCAACACAATGAGCTTCTGTGCTTTATTTTGAGGTTTAACTGTGATTTTGCCTGCGTCTTTTCCTCTTTTCAAAGTCTTTGGTTATTTTATTCGTTGTAGCAAGATTCTAAGGATCCAATCACCTGGCCTTCTTATAGTTCGTTGGTCGACTAGAAGCTTTGCTCTCTGACAGGTACTTTTTGTCTCTAGGACAATTGCACTCATCGATGTTCTTACACTTACAGGATGAAATGTCAAACAATTCTTTTTACTGGTACGGCGAAACTCTTCGAATTTCTTTTTCTGGTACTTTAGGGTGAGATTTTAGAATATTTTGCATTTCAGATGATACGCCATTAACATCAAGCCACTCTTTATGTTGGACAGTAGGAATGGAAGCACTTAAACAAATTTTTTCACTTTTTGTCACCACAATGTCTCCTATTTCCTTATATACGTGGGTTATTTCTTAGTTTCATTATCAAATTTTATCTTATGCCGGTTCCACTCCCTACAACTTCATAACATCTTCGTAGGTTGGTAACACATTACCTTTAATATCACTTGAAGCACCAAGCAACGGACAATTAAATTTTGCACGAGTACGATCCATAATAAAAATGCGCAAACGAGCAACACAACCTTCCTCGTTATTAGCTGGAACGATAAAGGAAACGCACATTGCAGGAATTGCTGGCGGCGCGCCAATCTAACCCCCCACACAGTTACAATGAGCAAACGTGTCTTGGACCTGAAATTGTTCCCCTAAGGCCCTGCAAATATTTGAAACCTATTTTGTTTTATCAAAGAACATTATATTAGTATATTAATATCTGTGTATTTGTGTACACAAATACACTTTAAAAGCAAAATTCGAAAACTTTGACATCAATCCGAGGCAGTTAGACTTGTCAGAATGTAATAATATCTCATACAGGTTATTTGACTCCATTTAGCACCGTTTTATCGCTGTGCCCCTTACAAAATAGAAAAATTTTGTGACCCACCTAGTGCGTAGCTCTACCATTACAATTGAATCGGTTAATCTACCAGTGGCGCGCGGTCAAACATGTCATTTGTTATACCAAGAAAAAGGGTACGTCAATGATAATTTTATTTTATTTTTCGTTTCTTGAATTATAGTTTCATTTGTGGAACAAAATGACTCTCTTGATAATTTTCTGTACGACACCTATTTTCGGGAGTTATGAATGAATCAGGTGTGTTTTGTGAGCACACCATGACTTTTAGCCAGTCGTTGTTTGGTAGAAAATCGCAATGATACACTTTTATCAGGTTTATAGTAATTTATTTATCACAATAAATGTTCAAAATGTTTCCATTGGCTTTCGGCCTTCTGGTCTCCACAAATCAAACTTTACAAAATGATAATTTATAATGCTCAAAATGAGCATATGGTCATTGAAAATCTACATGCAACAAGAACTGCTCATTTCAACATAGATTTTCCATTAATTTATGGTGAGATGTTTTGAACGGGCTCACTGTTTATGGAAGTCCTTCCACAACGTTTAAAACGGAAATTGCACTTAGCGCACCTAGAAAACCGTGTAGAAACATTCTAGATGACGTTCCACTCAGCAACAAGAGGTATAATGTGGTACCAGCATGACGGTACACTCCGCATCATAGACAAAACGTTGGCTAAATAAACATTATAAAGACAGATGGATTGGCAGAAATGGACCAATACATTGGCCTGGTAAGGTCACCGGACTTAACCCAATTTGGCATTTTTTGAACATTTATGGTAATAAATAAATTACTATAAGCCTCCGACAAAGGGTATCATTGCGATTTGCTACCAAACAACGACTGGCTAAAAATCATAAACTGTACCTAAAACACTTACTTGATTCATTGATAAGTAAAAATAAGTGTCGTACAGAAAATTATCAAAAGAATCATTTTGTTCAATGAATAAACTGTGATTCCAAAATAAAAATAAAACAAAATTATCATTGGCGTACCTGTTGTTTTTGAGGGATAACAATGACATGTGTGTACGCGTGCCACTGGTGGATTAGCCAGATTCAATTGTAATGGTTAGAATACGCGCCTTACATAACAGCCTCAGCGAAGTTTCAATAAATGTGCTACTTTAAAAAAATCAAGAAATTTTATTTTTTAACACCCTATATCTTTTTAATGAAGCATTATAGAACACACACCCTCTCAAAATTGTTTAAAGAACATGGATTTCATTTTGGTCACTCACTTATGAATCACCTTGTATATTACAATGTTATTACGCATCCCAGGGTTTAAATTCTGATGTTTAAATGTGACTCCAATGATGATTCCTTGCAATTAAACCCCAGTTCTTCTAAATGTTGAAATCGTATTATGAACGATAATAAAGGTAACAAGTGCACCGAATAAGATTAAGCATTCAAATAATTGAACAAAAGGTGAATTTTAATACGTACCTGGTTGGTGCCTGGTTTGAACTAAGTAATATTTTATGTATGTGCCACGAACATTTAATAAAAGGCCTAATGTAGAAGTCATCAACGACCAGTACCAGTGAAGATTCAATTGAAGTGTCTGGTGAATGATGAGTTAACCTGGAAAATGATAAGAAGAAAAAACAATTTGTAGAAAGGCAAGAGACAACATTATTATTTCTAGAAAAATTTGCAGAGAATTATTATTTGAAAATTTTAATAGTCGGTGAAATTAAAACCCCTGAGATTTTGAGTCAAGTTTAGTTTGAATGTTGGTGGGTAAACAGTGAATTGCAAAATTATAAAAAAACAAATTCTTTGATTCAAAAACATCCCAGTTATATATCACTTAAAAATATTTCTTTTATAAAAATAAACATATCACAAAAAAGTTTTCGAACAAAATATTGGATAATAAATAACCGTCCTCTTTACTCTTATTCTAATAGACTGTCATTTGGCTTTTACACAAACATGAGTGTTATCTCGTAATATTTAAAACAAAGTATCCTCATAAAGATCTATGTTGAGTAAATCAGGTTTTCCTAGATTCAGTCAGAAGTCGCATGTTATTGTACTCCAACAAAACCCTTCATATTTTTGTTGCATGCAAATTAACGCAGGGAAAGTTTTTTTTTATCATTTAATAACTTGTTTTATAACCTATTCGATAAACATTAAGAGATGCTTAACAAAATCTAAAATAAAAAATTATTATTATAGCAGACTTTGCTTGGCAAGCCCACTACAGTTAAGACAAAAGTAGGTTATATGGTCCATAAACTTCAAAACTTGCTTAAAGTAGATTATACTATATAATACAAAATATTGTTAACGTCGTGTTTTTAATATTTTCATTCTACACTTATGCGCACGAGCGCTTTAAATAATTTTAATTAAAAGTACTCGCTACGAGAAACCGCACACTGAAATAAATTTTATGTTTCTCACCTCTAACAAGAAAATTAATCCTGAAAAGGAAAAATACCCTACCGCAGTACATATAGTATACTGTAAAAACCTGACTCATATGAGTTATAATAGTACTCAAGTGTTTATGCTGCAAGAACATAAATAAAAAGTGAGAGGTATTAAATCTAAAAACACGCTTTAACCATATTAAGTTTTTTTTTCGCATGAAAATGCTGAAATATTATTTTTCAAGAAAGATTCAAGTTTCAATTGAAGTTGAATTTCATTATGTAAGCGAGAGTTCGAATAAATCACTTTTAACTACATTAGCTCTTTAGGTTGTTAAAGAACTCATAGGTTTAGAAATCAAGGTATCTAATACCTACTTATTGAAAACCCAAAGAATTGGTTATTTTTTGTTCGTCTAATTAAAATAGTTTCAGTACCAACATGTACAACTTAACTTTAATTAACTTCTTATTGCTTTTCATTTAACAAATTTGCATAATGAATTGCTGGGCAAAAACGTCTAATGCAGGAAAAAGCATTACGCAGAAGGAATTAAAAAAATTAATGAGGTAAAATAATTAAAACGTTATTTACACTCCATTATAATAGTTTTTAGTAATACGTAACTGAACGAAGCATACTGAG
>JALBCR010001670.1:0-81623 GCA_030710515.1 Abscondita cerata | reverse complement strand
AGGCACATTACGCTTGGTCATTTAACTTTCTTCCTCGTCTGAAATTTCCATTTCGGAATCAGAATCGCTGTCTTGTGTGTTTACTGATATAATAATTGGCTCCAATGTTATCTCTACTAAATTATCCAGTTGCCAACATTTGTCTTCTTCCTTAACGACATGAGATACACAGTTCTTCCATCTTTCAGGTGTTACTTTGTTTAATGCATTTTCCAGAAGTTTTTTCACGTCGTCGAGTTTAAAAGTGGTATTGTTACGAGCGACGTCACCTTTTACTTGAGCCCAAACCAACTCTATAGGATTCAGCTCACAATGGTAAGGTGGTAAACGCAGTACTTCAATGCCCCGATTCTTTGCCATTTCGTCAATAACATGACGTATATACTTATTCTTATGAACTTTAACAATATCCAATAATTCTCTTTTCACCATGTCATCCTCAAAAGTTATATTCTTAACAGATAACCAATCTATAATTTCTGCTTTCCTCCAAGCGCTGGTAGGTAAATTTTCGTATCTTCGTGAGTGGTAGCTGGCGTTGTCCATAACTATTATAGATCCTTGGGGTATCAAATCTAGCATCTGCTCAAAATATTCTTCAAACACATTAGCATTCATGTCTTCGTGGTAGTCGCCAGTTTTCTTTGATTCGAATTCTAACAAACCACCATCTACAAAGCCATCTTCATTGCCAATATGAGTAATAATTAACCGTGTTCCTTTCCCAGAAGGCGGTCGAAATCCTGTCGATAGCCCTTCTATAAATCCTTGTCGAGCACTCGTAACGGTATTATCATGCCATGTTTTTTACGGTATGTCCTGCATTGATCCAGGTTTCATCCAAATAGAATATACGCCTGCCTTCACGCCTATATTTTCTTATTTCCCGAAGATAATTTCTCCTCCATGTAATAATCTCTTGTTTTTCAATTAAAACGGATCTTCTATTTATCTTCTCCCAAGTAAACTTCAACTTGCGAAGAAGTTTCCACAGTGTTCTACGACTCATTTGGGGTAGATTTTCATCCTCATTTACTGCTAGTAAAATCTTATCGATTGTAGGAATCTCTTTCCGTAAGTAGAACGAGTGAACCTTTCTACGGACAGAATTCCTCATTGCATCATCTAATTCCATCGGGCGCCGACCAGGAGATGGAAGTGGGTGAAGCACTTGTCCCAAATTTTTTCTTTCCCTCACTAGTTTATAAATGGTGGATTTTGATATTCCCGTCATTGCAGAACATAATCCTACAATATCATCGACACTTTTTGAGGGTGTTGACATCGAACAGCGTCATGCACATTTAAAATTATAATTTTTTCATTAGCAGATAACGCACCACTTTTAACACGTTTTGCTGGTGAAAAGTTTTCCATTTCAAAATTATTTGCACTAACACACAAACAAACAAACAAGCCGATTCATTGCTAATAACAAACTAAACATATTTTTCATTTAGAAAGTATACGAAGCCCTTCGGTCAAACAACTAATTATCTGTAATCTTTCGCAGAAATTACAACCCGTCTGCCGTAATGACTGCGCTAACGACCCCACTTTACCTGATGATAGATAATCCAACACACATTTTGACGCTAAAGAATAATTGTTTTAAAATTACTTTATTTAGCTATATCGATTCTTAATTGTAATAATAAGAAACAAACCACATAATAGTAAATAATTTTTTTGAAATATTCCACAGTTTAATAAGATACAAATAGATTCATAACTTTTGTAAAACTCAGTATACGTACCTATATAAAATTAAAATTTAAAATAGACAAATTGAGAAACGACACATTTGTCATTTATCGATTTTAGAGTTTAATTTTATATTCAAATACTGTGTTTTACAAAAGTTTTATATCTATTTATATCTTATTAAACGGTGGAATATTGCTGAATTACATTATTTACTATGAAAAATAGATTCCACAAAGTAAGGATTGAAACAATAAAAGAAACCACATAATAATTCATATCAAGGTAGATTTTACTATTATAATATATTTACCTACTAAAAATATGATTTTCCAAACGTATCAGGTACCTACGCCACTAATTTCAAAAAATCGCTGCAATTTAAATTGCGTGATCACCCTTACAGAAATTACAGATATATTTTACATTAGCAAATACTTGCGTTTGACCCTTGATCTTATGTTGACCTAATTGAAAATTACTAGTAGTTTTGGGAGTCTAATTTACTAGTAATTATATAAATGATTAACGAATCCCAGTGTTCTACAGGTTCCCCTATATTTTTAAAGAGCGTAAATGCTTTGAAACATTGTCAAATAAGCTACGCAATTCATGGAATGATTCTTTTGGCACGTTAGGATGTTCCATAATTGCCTTTATGTATTATGGATAATCAAACCTTGATTTTCATAGCGATCTTTTTAAAAGCTCCCAAGCAATTAAATAATTATCGTTAGAAGCTTCTATTGACTTGATTATATTCCCTGCTTCATATTCCAATGAAGAGCGTAAATAATAAAATTTTTGAATTGGTGACAGTGATTCATTATTATAGACAAGAGCATTAAACGCGTCGCGAAATTCTAACCACTGATCGTATTGACCATCAAATGTCGGTAATTTGATTGTGGGTAGTTTAATATCGTAATTATTTCCGGTAAGATTAGAAGATGCTGAACTAGAATTGGTTGCATTTTGAGTACAAGTTGAATTTTTTATTGAATCAAATACCTGATTAAGACTTGCAATTAACTCAAAATATGCATTTTCAAATGTCTCTCTATATTTATTTTCATCATCTTCTGTAGTTAATTTCTTAGTCAACCCGCAAATTTCTAATTCCGATTGAATCGCTTTAAATTTTTCGAAAAGGGGTTCTACCTTTAAAAATCTACATCGTAGTTGCGCAATACTATCTTAATTTAAATTGTTTAAGTCTAATTTATTAAAATAAGTTGATTCCCTCGCGACTTAATTTGAGCACGTTTAATTTTCAAAACGGCGAAATTTTCGTCGGTACTCATTGTATTATCACAATTCAAATATAGTAACTCAAGTTTAAATTATAAATTAATAGGTAAGTAAAGTAAATCAGAGGATATAATAATTAATAGGATCGATCTTACTCACGTTTTGTTCTTGCGTTGCTGATTATAATTCGCCTCGTGGTCAATAAATTCGGCTTTTTAGGACCATGTTTATTCTTTCGAAGTAGACTGTATAATGACTATTACAAAACAATTTTTTTCACAATTCATACCTTAACTTTAACAGTTACTCAAGCGCCTAAGAATATATAGTGGCGCGCTCGAATACATAAAATTTAAAGATTTAAATTTAGGATAAGCTGTAACACCAATATTAAATTCATCATTGGACAATGCTAACAAACAACCGGTATAAGTAATTTGACACAACTTATGCAACACTATAAAAACTAAACACTATAAAATGTATTGTTTCTAAAAAGAAAACAATAATACATTTTTTTATTTGTGTTCCGAATGCTTAAAGTTAGCCTGTTAAACTTATTTTAAAAAGGTATTTGCTTTGTTTTCTTCGATTGTTAATTTTAAGTATTAAAAATTAATGCTAATTGTCAACTGAAATGATCCTTCCTTTCCGATTTTATACTTATAGTATAAGTACTTACTTTAAATCTTAGAGGTCCAATAGGAGGTTTAGCGTAAGGAATGCCTTGAAAACTGTAATACTCTCCTCCGTCATAATCTTTCTCCATTTTTCCACGAAGTTTTCCGTTTTTCACTGTTACTACAGGTGTTGACTTCATGCTTGTACCAGTTCTATTGTAACCTTTAACAATAACTAAGAGTACAAGTATTGTTGTTCAATGTTACAATCGGATTACGTGCACGCTTTTATAAACGACTTAAGTTACATAATTTAGGTAAATCTTATCCAAAAATTTATTTGATTAATGGTACTTAATCATTTAACCTTTGACGTCTGAATTAGAATGTAAATTATTTTTGTAAAATATTATTAACAATGTCCATTATTTTCTTCTAATTTTGACATGTGAAGAAACATTTGTAAAATCAAAGTAAGGAGAGCGAGGTACATTGATACAATTTTTCTACTGATTATGATTGTGTCGAAGAAAAAATATTTATCGCGATTTTGAATACTAGGTATATAGGCTGTACCATCTTTCTTTCAAACGATTACCTATTTGAGGGAAAAGCAAAAACAACTTGGTAGTTTCACAATTTTTTAAATGGTTAGATTTGTATCAAACTGCCTCTCTAGTGGGGTAAATTGATACTGCCCTGGGGCACATTGATACCATACAGAAGTTAAACATGTTTATTATGAATATCAACTAAAAACAAGCTTTCGTTGTGTAATATTTACCTATTGAATTACTAGATTAGGAACTGATGAAAAATAAAAGATTTCATTCTGGCGAAGTGTACCACCAGCAGCAATGGGTTTGGGTAGTTTGAATACCACATCTCCTCGAAGTACTAAACTAATGTCTTGAACGTCAGGAAAAACAAATGTTCCATTCTCAGTTTCTTTTTCCGTAAAAATTGACTTCCATCTCAGTGTCACTATAAATTGTGGTGATTTGTCCAGCAAAATGAATAACTGTTCTCTTTGTTGGAAACTTGACGACAATATAATCGCCTACATTCAGTTGATCATCGTCGCACAACCCTAATAGCTCTTCATCACTGATATCATTAATCGAATCAGATAAGCTCATTTCGACTTCGTTTTCACTTTCAGATGAACTTCGGATATTTTGAGTCTTTTGTTTGGAATCAAATTTCACTTTCTTGGAGACTTGCTTGATTTTTCAGATTCCTTTTTTCGCGATTTCTTCTAGTCTCACCTTTTCTGGTGTTGTCGTGTATATACGAGATTTTCCTTGCCTCTGCCTAGCTGTTTTTCCTTGGCAGTGCTTTGGGAAATGGCTTAATCTGTTCAGGAGATACCAACTTTGTTAGTGTTAAGCACTTAGTGCTATCAACAATTTACTGCTAGCTATTCATTGAAGATGCAGTAGGTAGGAATTCTTCTTGCCCTTCAGATGAGGAAGTGGTTGGTATCGGTTCTGCTCCATTCTCAGAGTTACTATTCTCTTGAAGTACCGACATATTTTCGGTCTCTATGACTTCTTCGCGATCAGTTACAGCAGATGAAATGAAGTCTTCATCTGTAAAAACTAAACGGTTGATTGGCCAAAGTCCTGGTTTTCAAAAGATTTTATGATATTTTTGGGTGTGAAAGAGCTTAAATATGCCTTGTTTGCTAACCCTGGTATATCATAAATAGATATCTGTTTACCAGGATTGGATGACATCCAGTCATTGAATGCACTTCTAAGGTGTGCTTTGAATGGTCCGAATACTGCGATGTCCAAAGGTTGTAACCTATGTGACGTGTGTGGAGGAAACGAAAGAAGGGTAATTCCATTATCTCTGCAAAATACTATAGTCTCAATTGTACAATGGGACTCGTGGTTATCAAGTAAAATCAAAATGCGTGTTCCTTCGACGAGCCAGTATGGTTTTGAATGTGTTTGACCACATTCAAGAATATATCTCCGTCATCCAACCTGATTTTGAAGATAATCCCAATGATCCCGGTGGGGCACCATTTATAAAATCAACTTTTATATTTCACCCTCGGAAATACAAATGCAGGTGGATGGTGGAACCTGTTGCACTGATAATACCACAGAAGGTCACTAGTTGTCCACGTTCTCCTGACACGATCTGACCAACTTGTTTTCTTCCTGAAAATGTTTGAACATCAACTTCATCTCACATATTATAATAAATAATGTTCATTTTACCTGACTCTGCAATAACCTTAGGCGTGGAGAGCACTGTGGTAATCCCAGTCTCATCTATATTGTATATTCTATCTGGTGAAAATTTGTAGGTCTGCATTACAATCATGTAATTATCAAAAAATTCGCCGACTGTTGTCCTATTAAAAGCAGTTGCCCTAGCTAAGCTCGTATTTTCAGGAGAGCGCAGACTAAGGGACGGGTGTCTTTTCATAAAGGACTGCATCCAAAATTGCCAGCAATTTTATTTACCTCCCATCTTTCCGGAATGGAACAGTTTGGTAGTAACTTGGCATATTGATAAGCCAATTCTCTGGCTTGACGATATGTCAGACCATAATGCATACGAGACGATGTCACTAAATATTTCTCGAGTTCACATTCCTCTTCAACAGAAAATACTTGTTGACTTGTATATTTAGAGTGATATTTTCTCATCTGTTTTTCGTCCATAGCTTCATCTTCATATGCAGAGTCATCTGAAACCTCTGGATTTATATTTTCATGAATTTTCTATATTTTTCGATTCTATGTTGAAGTGTAGCAGATTTCAAATTATGATGAGCGGCTGCAGCTCTGATTGATTTGTGATGTTTAATCACGTCAGTTATTGCAGCCTTTATAGCTTCTTCATCAATGAATGCTCTTTGAGTCTTTTTTGTGGTAGGTGCGAACCATTTCCATCAACCTAAAACAAGTAACACATCCTCATATAACATATTACACCTCATTATAATAAGTAAATTATCATATAGACATTGGGCGAGGCACATTGATACAGTGCGAGGCACATTGATACACTGTATCTATGTGCCCCCTTATATATGTATCAATCTGCCCCAAACGCCCTCTGACACAAATTATCGCATGTTGCACAGCTAACCTTAAAGTACAGACATTTGGTTGCAAACAATGTTTGAATAATACTTACGTTTGGGAATGACGACACAAGCAATTCTCTATTAGCACCACGTTAGTAAAAACACAAACATGTAAAAGTAATAAAAATTACTTTCTCACGCGAAAATGACACAACACATGTAACTCCACTTATCGTTTACTTTTCGCCACTAAATTTTTATGACAATGTCGTCACGCTAGTGCTATCTTGTGGTAACAGTTTGAAACCGATTGACTTCTTTCGCCGCTAAATTTTGAATGTGTATCAATGTGCCTCCTGTATCAATGTACCTCTCTCTCCCCTAAGTGTCAAAATGGCTCACTTCTCGTAACTAGTTACATAAAGTTAAACGTTTCGTCCCTATTTACATAAAGTAAAGTTTTTCGTTACTTGTCAGATTGTGTTTTGTTACTAGTAACACAAGTAGCTATGTTATTCAATTTTTTATCATTAATTTAATTTTCTTTCAGATATACCGGCTGTTGAACGCGGAATGGGACAGCATTATAACTTGGAAACAAATGAAGATTTTAAAATTTGGAAAACATTATTATAAATGGCCGTCAGTGGCACATATTTTCTGATGAACAAAATTTAAATTCAACGCGTCACCCCAAGGTGGCGCTACCAAATTTTATTTTCTTAAATAGAACAACCCATTTTTTTGTCGATTTTTTGGATCTCCGGCACAGTTGGTATACTTGTCGAGAAAATGTCAGTTATACATTTAAGACAAATACATGGAAACATAATACATCAATGGGTGTTTAGGTTTAAAAATCGACATGATAGTAATTTTTTGGGAGTGTGGACAAAGTGCAAGAGCCGCGCAAATACTTACGTTAAGAAATACTGGTCATTTTTCTGAAAGTAAATGTGTAAACCGAACCAGAAACTAGTGAAGCCAACAGAATAGGGGCATTAGTAAATGTTACTTACTTATCTTCACACGCTTGTGAGATCTATTTCTGAGATAGTGCTATATTGGTTGGTTCAGTACATAAGTAATTAGAATCCATTTAAAATTCATTTTGTTCATGGGCTTCACGATGGCAATTTTATAACGAAAGATTTTATGGATCTTTATTTACAAATTCCAAGTTTTCTGGGTAATACTTTCTCTACAACAGAATACTCAACCGACATAACTCATTATTGACTGTCTGAAAATTCTGATTGAATGAGAGAAACTAATTTCCGAAAAAGGTGGAGACATAAACGTCCGGTGTGATTAGAAGAACAACTGGATTGGTTTATATTTTTTTAATGGCACCAACAACACCTTGAATTTCTGACAGACCAACAACTTTTTTGCTTGAGAATGTAAAATTTCAACAGGACAGCACCGCTGGTCATAACAGTAACATTGTAACATAGTCAGCGACCAACTGAACAGAACATTTCCAAGGTGATGGATAGGTACTAATGGTTTTATTAGATAGATAGTTTGTTCCCCCGATTTAAGTTTTTTAGACTATTTTTTTGGGGATATTTAAAAAATGTAGTCTACGAAACACCTTTCCGAAATGTCAAAGAATTCAAATAGTTTATAAAAATCGCTTGTGGCAGGATAGAGAAACCTTACGAAACAAAACCAGTTTAGGTTTATTTAGTTGTTATCAAAAATGTGTAGAATGTGATGGAGCATCTAATCTAATTTAATTTCGTCTTCACTTTTGAGCATGTAACTTTTTTAATTTTACTTCGAATACTTTGTCGTTTGCCTTTTGAGTTTTAATTAAATTGATTGATAAATTAATTATTAGGAAAATTTATCCTAAAAAGGTGGGTATTCTATTTAAGAAAATTAAGTTGGGCACCGCCACTGAGCGGTGACGCATTTAATTTAAATTTTGTTTATCAGAACATATGTGCCACTGACCGCCATTTATAATAATGTTTTCAGAATTTTATTATCTTCATTTGTTTCCGAAATTTTGTGTTGATCCATTCTTCGCTAAGCAACCTGTATAGGAAAAGGTAAAGACTTAAATTTTAACTATATACCGTGAGCGGCATAAGTAAATAATAGATTAATTTTTGGCGTTATATAATATTTTATAGCGTGACTATTTTACCCTACCGTGAACATCGTCGTAGGGGTAGCAACTTCTTCAATTTTTTTTAATTGGTAGGAGTAGCAATGATTGTTTTTTATACTTGTTAAAAACAATTTCAATTTCCTCGTAGATTTTATTTAACTATCAGCCAAATAACCATCTACTGAGATTTTTGTTTCTTAATATATTTTTTTAAATTTCAAGGCTTACTGATTAATTTATTTACAGACCACGCCATCAAATAATCAATTAAATTTTCATTTAATTAAAATAGCACTTTTTCTAGTATTCTTTAATAAATAATACTTTGACACTTAACAAAACAAAGACCAAGTATTTGGAATTTCACATAGATGAACAACTAACCGGCAATACACATTTTCATTATTAATTGTGATGTTAGTGTTATGTATAGTGCCACAGAAAATCAGTATAAACCAGTGTAGTGTGGTAAGGAAACCGTGTGCAGTTGTAGATTGGTTCGTTCTGGCAAAGCATTTTCTTCAAGCTTTAGGAAAACCACTACAACCTAAACATGCCACTAAGTCTTAGCGTAATCACCATGTAATTAGAGTAAAAATTAAAACATGACTAGAATTATCATATTACAGTCATTTACTCACGCTATTCTGATACAAATAAAAAGTAAATAAAATGTATCTACACCTGCGAATAAAGAAATTGACCCACTTTATACTTTTGATTTTGAATGCATCTTTTCAGTAGTCAGAAATCATATTTAAAGAAACAGTATGTCGTTAGAAAGATATTAAGGTTTTCAATGACCATACATTTTGCAAACTCATTTTGTTTACTAAAGAGTGGAGATTTCAAAAAAGTTATCGCTAATTGTTTGTAACGACCATGTGCTACCCAAAATTTCTTCATCTATATAATCAAGTATAATTTGATTGTTTGTTGACATTTGATCAATTATCAGTGATTAGTCTTGCGTTATCAGTAAAAATAATGGATACCGCAGCTGAGATAGCTGCTCAATTTGCTTCTATACAACATGTGCGTAGTCAACTGAATCTGTGTCAATCCTCGGTTCCACGAGTGTACCAGCGATTTGAGGATATTGGTTCATTCAGTCGGAGACCAAGAACAGCTAGACGTTCGTGTTCAAGGATAAAAAGATAAGCGCTTTATTACATTAATATCATTGAGGAATCGTCGACTTAATGCGGTTCAAATGCACCATCAATTCCGTCAAGTTCGAGGGTGGTTTTCACTCAATGGACAGTTGATACGAAGACTACGGGAGATGAGCTTAACAACCCACAGACCTGCCACTGTTGCAAAGCTTTTTCAAGCTCATCGACAAGCGCGGTTTTGTTTTCCAAAGGAGCATCTCAATCGAACTTTGGACCAGTGGAGGTCTGCTCTATATTTATAACAAATTGTAGAAAACGTTTATAACTTTATTTTAATGGGTTTTAAATCGCTCGTTTTTGTTATCTTCTGCTAGTTACATAATACAATTCTTTAACCATTACATTTTCTTATCTATTAACGTTCGATATTTTAGTTTCCGTAGTTTAATTAAATAAAAATTGTAAACGTTTTCTTAACATAGTGATTGTAATGCTATGATAATCAGTTTTATTTATTATTATTTAATTTTACAGTAGCAGGAATATATTGCCTACTTAAACATAATATATGCTGAGTCAACATGACCATTTATTTTTGTTTAATTTGAATATTTGATTTTATAATATTTATTACAACAAATCGTCGAGACGTATAACTATTAGTGTCTCGGAACAAAGTTGTAAGCCATACTTCCCAGTATTTTCTACATCATCCATGGCAAGTAAAAGCAAGCCCTTCTCTTCTATACAAACCATAGATCCCGAAAATTAAAATTATCTGTAAATTCATAATACGTGTAGAATGCACAAACAATTCTTTTAATAGGAGAGTTGTAACGTACCTTTGCCAGCAGATATACTCTATCTGGCGCCTGAAGTAGAAATTGTCTAACTTGTTCACCAGTTAGAACTTTAGACTTCTTGGGGTTGTACCTCTTAGATTTACGTTTTAAGAAGAGCGCACAAACTTGACGAATAACTGATAAACCATTATTAATGAAAATGTCAATTTTTTTTCTTTGTTGCAACAAGTTTTCAACATCGATACAATACTCTACAAAGGAAGACGGTGCAAAAGATTGTGACAACTCTTGAACATTATTAACGTTCTTCTTGCGTCATCATTCTAGGAAATCAGCATGTGTTTTATCGTACCTGTTATGCGATTTTGCGAGCAACAGCGATGAGCTTGCTTGCTCTGCAGTCATCCGAATATCTTCAGAAATTTCCTGATCACAATTTTCAATTGATTTCATTCTTCTACAAAGTATCGCTTGTTGAATAAATAACATATGAAACATTTTAACAAACAAGGGTTGACAATGACAACGTCATGCCTACGCTATTGTTAACTTTCGGTTAATATCTAAGGAAACAGTTGTTACAAAAATTATCACCATAACAGTAAACCCAAAATTAAAAGTTAATCAATTATTGAAAAACTGGCCGTGAATAATTTTCTCCACAAAAAATCATAATTATAAACGAATCATAGCGATTAAAGAAAGCGTTCGTTGCTAGGTTGTTCGTTGTTGCTTACGTGGATTGTTTTAAACAAGAATTAAAAAAGTTCACAATGGAACGTAACCGACGTTCCATTCTGAACTTTCATCTTGAAAGACTGGATAAAAAAAAAAAAGGTGACGGTCGTTAACGAGACCGTCTTACTAAAATATTTTAATGAAGGTATGTCAATGATTTTTATTGCGGTACCCACGGTGTTACCCACCTTTTTCTGTTAATTTTTAGTCCAAAAACCTACCAATGCAGTTCTTTGTGGGCAAAATATTCCATGATTAAAAAATGATATGAATCAAGAAAAATGTGAATATTGGCAATTATTCTAAGCTAGTGTCTTTCCTGAAAAAAATATATCCATTGGTCATCAGCTAAAAAAAGCTAAGGATGATACTTGTTACTAACAAAGGTAACCTAACTATTCTCAATATTATTGACAATAATACAAACGTCATTATTTTAGGTTGGTCAAATATTTGGGATTTATGGAGCTTTGCGGAGGGAAGAACAAACAAATATGACAGTAAATGATATTGAAGTTAAGGGTTCCGTCGTGGTTGTAACCATAACAAAAACGAAGAGTAATAAACAACGTGTTTTTGCTATCGTTTCAAACAATGTTGTCTTTCCTTTAGCCGTCTACTACAAGAAATATGCTGCGTTACGTCTGGGAAACGTATCTCACCATCGATTTTTCCTGCAGTACAAGAAGGGTACCTGCACTATGCAGCCTGTAGGAAAAATACTTTTGAGGTGTTTGAAAAATGATCGCGGCATATCTGAAACTTCCCTGAACCGGAAAGGTGCACAGAGCACAGTTTTTGTAAAACATCCGCTATACTACTGGCCGATATTACGTGCATAAAGAGGCACGGAGGATGGCTAAGCAAATCCGTAGCCAAAGGTTGCTTAGAAGATCCCATTGCAAAAAATAAAATTTCCAGATTTCTGCTACATCTAGAAGACAAAGTAATGGACAATACTGGAGCTTCAATAGACGGCACAAGTTTAAATGCTGTTTATATTTTGGATAACGTGATCGACAACGCTGGCCCATCATTAGTCTAAATAATGTTCACATTTCGTCTTTCCCAGATTGTGGAATTTTATTTAATAATTTGTCAAATTGTGTATTTTACTTTAATAAATGACAAAATGATTTAAGAAATGCCAACAGTTAACTGTAACAACTGTGAATGTTTAAAGTGCTTTATCGTTATCACGAGCTGATAACTTTAAATGTTTAAACACGCGTGTCGATAACAAGCCAAGTATTTCTTGTACAGTAGCACACACGCAACGAAATTATTATAAGCTCATCAGAGGTGTATACTTAAGTGCGGTATACAACTGTGTTTGTGTTTTTTATACACGAATTGACGCAAGACATGCATTTTACTTATGACATAATGTCTTCTAACGGTTGTAGTTTACAAAATATCAAAAGAAGCGACGGCTCTAACGGTAAAACCTAGAAAGGAAAAGTAACGAAATTTGGCTCGATGTAGTGCACTAAATTAGTAGAGGATAAACAAAATATTTATAGTAGTTATAACAACAGCGTCTGGCTTCGTCGAAGAGTTGCGTGGATTCCTGAATAACTGTAAGAAATCTGACTGGTGGTCTAACAAGGCGTCACCTGCTGAGTAAAGAAAAAATAAAACCGACCAACGGAAGATCAACAACTTTTACTTAAAACTAGTATGTTAGATTGAACACAAACCAGAGAGAAAGAAACAGTACTACAAACAAATCTTAAAAATAACAAAAATAGTAGGATAATGTAATCTAAATAGAGAGACTATCGCATATAGTGCTAAAAACATTAGTAGCAATCAGAATTAAAATAAATAAAAAAGAAACCCAAATACTCACGGTAAATGTAGCCAGATTAATGTAAACGCCAATTTATATTGGATATTGTAAAACCCACATTAAATAGTTTTTGGTTAGAATTTCACTTCACAGAAGACGTTAAAACACCCACGTGCACTAACGAGAAAAGAGAAAATGTCCGATGTCCGTCTCGGAAAGTTGATCGAATTAAATTTCCACCAATTGCAAATTAGTAGCGTGCGCGCCAAATACAACTTTTCGTCGCACCGTACTACTTGCAATACACGTTCTAAAGCAGCTTACGACCTACGTCTTTAATACGAGAAATAGAACCGTAACAGCTGTTGTATGTAGATAGTTAATTTAATAATAAAGGTGTTGGATCTTAATGCGGGCTTTTGAATGTTTTTACAGGCCCACGGGTGGTAAAATCTTGACGGGTGTAATGTCAAATTTTCGATCACGGTAACCAAGATGTAAAAAGCCAATCTTGATACAGTTGTGCGTAAAATACTATAACATTACTTTTATTAAAGATTTATTTATAAAAATCAAATCAAATTCCTTTTATAAATAAACTGTAGATTAATTTTTAGAAGTCTTAACTAATAATCATTTAATTCTACGTTTGATTTAAATAGAAACAGTAACTATAAATTTAAATAATCATTTTTCGATTCAAAATAATTTTTTTATTATTTAAAATAATTTTTCAGTACAATACGTGCACTATAATGATAGGGATTAATATACAATAATACTAGAACATAAAAAACCAAGTTATCCTCTATTGTCAAAAGATTGCGCCACCCTGTATATACAGGGTAAGTTTTTTTAAACTTACAAAGACTGTATTTATTATTTATTGGCAGAAGAGGACTCAGGTCACCCGACCTTAGTCTTTTAAATTTTTTCTGTAGGGTCATTTAAAATCAGTCGTCTACAGAACTTAAACCGGAGTCAATTGGGAAACTACGGCGTCCAATAAATGAAGAATGTCGTGCAATCACATAATAAACTTTTGAAAATGTTCAAGAAGAGTTTGAGAGGAGGTTTAGATATTGTCTTCAGAACGGAAATCATTTTCAACACTTGTTGTAAGCTTTTTTTTTATAATTTGGTTTATTCAATTGAAACTTTTTTTGCAGTGCAAAAATTGCTTGAAATTAAAAAACACGTGTACTATTAAATTTCTTATCAAATTTCCTAAAATATAACGTATTACACTTAGGGTAGTAACATTTAATAAAAAATTAGGGCAATCGCTGGGGTCAGGGGTTGATTTCACAAATGTCGTTTACGCAATAGAAAAATTGACTTAATTTTGTTTTTTTAATTTTTGCTTTCCTTTAAAAAATATAGTATTTGTAAGTTTTAAAAAACTCACCTTGTTTATATGGTATCACAGAAATTTAGAGGCGATAGCACTAGACTATCACTAACATTTTTTAATCTGTTGTTATTTAGACAATGATGGATTAAGTACAATGATTTTAGTAATTAGTATCTTCGCTTAAGCTTTACTCTAATATGCTGTTTAAATCTTAACTTGGTATCTACAGGGTGTTTCAGAATAAGATGCTGATCCTTAAGGGTGTCAATCCTTACGCGATTTTAAGAAGAAAAGTTCAAATAAACATATGTCCTAAACCTCTTAACTTTTGATCTACAAGGTGTTCAAGTTTTAAGAAAAAAACGTTTTTTTATCATAACTCTAGGAATTTTTCAAAGAGTACGAGACTCAATGAGGAAAAGCTGAAGCATGCATACATGCAGGTGGTGGCTAATTTCAACAGCTAATCTAAATTATTTTCTTTTTTTAGGTTATGTAATGTTAGTTCTTTTGTTTTAATGTTAAAATTATTATGTATTAAATAATCAATAATTATTTGCCAAATCTTTTTTACGCGAAAACCGCTTGCCGGACGAAAAAAAACAAGAAATCAAATTTACCTTAAAATAAATGGAGATTTTAAAAATAATTTTTTATTTAAAAAAAGCAGTGGCGTACATAATATTTCTCTGAAAATAACTAGTACTCATCCTGTACGGACGCCACTGAATAAAAAAATTTAAAATTTCTAAATCAAAAATAGTTGTTGTTGCTTAGAAAGCATATGCCAAATTTTATTAAAATATCTATAAAGATATTAAAGTTATGATAAAAAAACTTTTTTTTCTTAAAACACCCTTAAGGATCAGCATCTTATTCTGAAACACCCTGTATAACAAGACCTACGCTTTTAGCAGTATTTTAAAAATGAATGACTTAATTTTCTATTTCAATATTTTTTTAAAGAAATTTGTTTAATTTTACCTCAAACAAAATGGCAATACATTTCTTTAAATTTATTTTTAGTGAATGGTTTCGTAATTTTTCAGACATGCTTAATAGGTCTTTATTTAATTCTATATTAGTAAGGTGTACTTGATGGGATCATCTGCGTACATATAATAGTCACAGTAGCAAAGATTCCGATAAAAGTTTGATATATACAGGGTGTTAATACTAAGTGGTTACACCCGAAAATGGCAGTTAGATCTCATTAAAATAAACAACTTTTTAATTCTAATTTTTGATTTTGTACCCCGGTTCGTAGTTATAACTCTTCTTTATGTTTTTCGAAAAATCGTCATAACTCCTTTATTTTAAGGACTATTAATAAAAATAAAAAGTTTCTGAATTAGCTTTCGATTCTCTAGAACATTTGTATTTACAACTATTTTCTATTTTTTCAAATAACAAAATGGCGACCGATCAAAGATTTCAAACCAAAATATTTTGATAACCACCCGATAGATTTTTAAAGTACAAAATCAAAATTGGAATTAAAAAAAGTTGTTTATTTTAATGAGATCTAACTGCCATTTTCGGGTGTAACCACTTAGTATTAACACCCTGTATATATATTGAATAGAATATGAGTTCCAGTATGCTATTTTGTAGAACTCATACAGTAACATTTTCAGTTTAAGATTCATGATTTTAAAGAACATCTTTTTAAACTAAATTTGTTAGAAAAGACTGAAGTTTATACCTGGATTATCAAATCAGATGTAATTTAAAATTATAAGAAGAATAGTGTGATTTTGATCATATTAAAAACTTTGGAATAATCGAGCATAACAAGGATAGCGACTTTATTGTTGTCCAGAGCATGAAATATGCTATGAGTTACCTTTGTCAAAGATGTTGAACAGCTATACACATTTCTAAACCCAGACTGCTTGCTTGGAAGAATCTGATTATGCTCTAAAAATATTTGAATCTGAGTATCCATAATTTTTCTCAAATTTGGAAAAATGTGGGTAGTGTTGATATGCACCTTAGCTGACTGTAGTCTGTCGGTGAACTTACTTTTGGTAAATTTTCCATGAATCGGGAAAACAGCAATGGGTGATTTTACTTAATGAATTTACTTTAGGTAAGTAATCTTACTACCGCGCTATGCACCCCAGTGATCGGTTAACGGGGATTTTATTGCTTTTAGAAGTAGACGGTAGAATCATTAACCTGGTCTCTTTTTTTGTTACCGAGTCGCTAGTTTGGAGAAAAAACCGGCCGTTATTACTACGAACACTCGCCTACGTTTATGTGCGTTTATAGCTAGCACCGAGATGCTTGAGCATAACCACTAATATTCCTGTAAGTAGCATCTGCTGTCGCTTTAGAAGGTTTCTACTACGTTCTTCGTTTTCTTTTCAGTATTAAATATTTTTTTTTGATTTAAACAACGAACCTGTAACAAAGGCAATTTACGTCTGTGCTGCATGACAATTGTTTAAAAAGTGTATAGATATAACAAAATTTTGAGAAGTTGTTTACATCTCTAATTTATACACATAATTCTGCTGAGTATTTTTATTGTGCCTGCACACTTATTTGTAAACGATTTACTTTAGATTACAATACTATCTTGTTTGGTTGGACACAACAATATCAATTCGCTGAGCAAAATCAAAACTGTTCATTTACATGCATACGAAAATCACCGACAAAACGGGCTCCACTGTTATTAGAAACATGACCTAGAAGTAGGCTCGAGAGGCTCCTTTATATAAACTCTGTAAAAATATCAAATCAAATTAAAAACAGCTTTATTGCACTGAAATTTACAACATTTCTTGAACAAAGCATAACAACAAAAAAAATTACAATAGAAATATAATGCTTGAAAGAAAAACAACATATCAATAAACTCATATCAACATGCACAGTCACATAAAACATGTGATAAGAATAATAGTACTTTGCCCTTTTTCCTGTCTGTATCCTTATTTTTCCAGTTTACTTCTTTGACTATATAACCTGGTGTTTCCTTCTACAAACCTAGTGTCCACTTCCAATACATTTCTTGTATCTTCTCCAGTTTCTCTCATTCTCTCCATCCCCACACCTCTGCTCATATCAACACACCTTTTACTATTCTCTCAAATATATATCTTCTTTTCTCCAAGTCTTTCCCTCCTTTTCCCTACTTTTTCGTAAACTCCATAATTTTGTATTTTCTACATTTAATTCTAATATTTTTTCAAATATGTGTTTATCACTTTTATCATTTTTTTATTTCCTCCTCTGTTTTTGCCAAAACCACCATATCGTCTGCGTAGGCTAGAACCCACATTTTTCTTCTTCCCACAACTATCCCATCTACCTGCTGTTTTGTAATTTCTTCCTCTAAGTCTCTTACATACAAGAAAATAAACCAAGGCTCAGTGGACATCCCTGTCTCAACCCTTTCCCTATCCCAAACTCTCTTCCTAGCTTTTTCCCTACTCACGTTCTGCACTTTGTTTTTGTATATTTCTTCTACTGCATCTATTAAATCTTTGTTTATTCCAGTCTTTTTTAAGTTTTTCCCACAAGAATCCACTAACCTAAATCTCAAAACATTGCAAACATTTTTCTCTTTTCTTCTCTATTTCCCCATTAACTACATGTTTTAATACATGTATATATTATCTACTGTTATTCTTCCTCTCCTAAAATCCATTTGCCAACCCGGTACCAACATTTCTTCCTTAGTTCTTTCTCCAACCTTTTTCTTATTATTTCACTGTAAATCTTATATCCGATATTTAGAAAGCTAACTCCTCTGTAATTTCTTTCTTCTTGACTATCTTCTCCTTTGTATAATGGGCATATTATGGTTTCTCTCTATTTTTCTGGTAACTCTCCTCCTTTCTATATTTTTCAAATAGTCTTAATTTTTCTCTAATCTTTTCTCCTGTGTATTTCTACTGCTCCCCTGTGTTTCATCTGTACCACCCGACTTTCCTTTTTAATCTTATTTATTGCTTCTTCCATCTCTTCCTTTTCAATCCCTCCTTTTCTTATTTTCGTATTTTGCCTTTTATGTTTCGTTTCCTTTGATTTTATGTCTACCCCTTCCAATAACTTCTTACAATGTTGCTCCCATTTTGCCCCTTCTATTTTTACTTTTGTCTTTTTTTTCTTCCTTCTTCTCACAAACTTCCAAACTTGTCCTTTGTTTGTTATTTCATTGATCTCACTTTCTAACCTCATTTTTAAATTCTTCTTTTCCCTTTCTGCATTCATCTTTAAATTTTATCCTAATTTTCTTATATTCTTCAGTTGCCATTTTTTCTTTTTTTCATTTTCTTTTCCCCTCTCCTCATTTCTTTTTTGCTTTTTAGCACTTTGCATTTCACATTTATTTTGTCTTCCAAATTTCCTGTACTCACTCTATACTTTCTCTTTTCTGTTGTTTCCTCCATTTTTTTTGTTATATTGTTTATCTCTTCCTCTATTCCTCCTTCTGAATTTTGTCTTTTCTGCATCTTTTTCTTGTTTCTTTTTATATTTTCTTCCGTTCATACGTTCATTTCTCTCCACTCCTCTCTTTTTTTTTCTATATCATTTTCTTTTCCTGCCAAGGTCACTTCTAACGGTTGATAATCAAAATCTTTACTTTCACCAATTTTGAACTTTGCCGTCTACCATACTTTTTTTATTTCTAATTACATAGTCTATTACCGACTCTTCTCTTCTTTCAATAAACGTGTATAAACGTCCATCCTTTTCCTCACAAAATTCTACCAATTTTTGTTCCTTGTCTATTTATTATTTTATCCATTGATACTCTTTTCTTTACCCTTCCATTTACCATCATACCTTCTTCCTCTCCTATCCTTGCATTGAAATCGCCTTTTAATATTAGTTTTTTCATCTCTCTCTTCATTACTTTATCTATTTTTTCCTTAGTCGCTTTTATTTATTTTCCATAAATTGTTATTATTTTCTCCTTCTTCTGTTTCCATATTCGTTTTATTATCCCCATTATTCTTTCCTCTTTTTGATCTTTTTCTTTTTCTATTCTTCTTTCACCCTTGTTATTATTCCTCCTTTTCCTCTTCCCATCTTCTTGTTTTTTTCTGCAAACTGTATGTCCCATTTAAATTCTTTAGGCACTTTGTCTTTTCACTTTTCCCAGTGTTTCTCTACCATCCAGTTTCCACCAGCTTCACCAATTTAAAATCCTAATATACCTCCAAAACTTCCTACTTTTGTTTTCATTCCTGCCACATTCCAAAATAATATCATGTTTTTTCCATGTTCCTTTTACTATCTCCAATTTTTCCCTCTTTTCCCTGTCTCCTCCCCATTTTTAGGTTTTTGTTGTCAATTTTTTTTACTTTTCTTTCCTTCTCTATCCATCTTTGTTCCTCTCCTTTCACCCACATTTTTAGAAATCCTATTTTTACTTTTTCTCTACCTTTTCATATTTTTGCCTCTAACCTGATCTTTTTTTGTATATTGTTTTTTTGTCATGTCCTCGTCAATATAGGTTCTTGTACCTTGTAACATTTTCTTATTTCGTAATATATCTAATTTTTCTTCTAAACTTCCTACCTTTATTAATAATTTACCCTTCTTCAATTAAAATTGATTGATGGAGGTTGAACATACTGTGTTCACTTTCAACACATGGAATAACACTTTTAACGCAAACTAACTCAGTTTTTAAGGTATTTTACTACTTTTGCATATTCATCCAATTATCCATTGCATTACAGGTTACCAATACTACCCGTTGCATATGGTGCAATCGTAAAATACTTTGAAATTTTAGTAGTTGTTCGCAGTAATTTGGTTCGAGTTATCGTACATTGATGAGTCTTAATAAAAGCAAACATGTGTAAGTAGACGATGTTCGGTGTTTACAATTATCTCAGACAACTTGTTTATATCAGTTGGTAAAAATTTGACGCGCATAGCTTTTAACGTGGTTTTAAAGAATTCACTGCTGGCATTAGACTACCTACAGGTTTCTACCATTATATTTTTAATTTGCAGATAATTAATTAAAGTTATACTTTTATATTAGTCTAATTAGCTTTAACTTACAAATTGAAAGTAAAATCACTAAAACTAATAAAATATAAACAGTGATGTTGATTAAGATATTTATGTAAGATAAAACTTAATAGGATACTGATGAATTAAGAATAGAAACTATGTTTAATTTTTTTTGGTGAGTTATAATTTATTCAATTTCAACATTAATTTTGAGTAATCCTGGCGCAAGCTATTTCCTGTGAATCACGGGCACGCGGGCTCAAATTTGTCGAACTGCGTTCATACGATGTGCCTTGATAAACCGCAGAGACACTTCGTAAAAATAAAAAAAATGTCTGGCGTCGCATACCGTGAGTTTGAAACGCACGCATTTTACAATATTAAATTGTGTAATGATTTTTGTACAGTGCCGGACAGTGGTTTATCCAGCTGGAACAATTTTGCATCCTGGAAGTTCCTTGTGGTCGCTTCATAGCCAAGGTAGGAGTGCTTTTCTCCATTTTTGGGGATGGGTAGTTGTGGTTTGCGGGAAACCCCTTAGCTAAGGATCCTTACAGACCATTATTAATTCTTACAATTTTGATCTTTAATTTATTTATATTTTTATAATGCTATTTTTAAAAATTTCAACAAATATGGCAATGTAAAGACATCAATACAAAAAAATATCTTTATCTTTAACATTATTGTGGCTTTCAATAAATTTATTTTTTTTTTTCTTTTTTTCTCTATGTATCTTGATTTTATTATTCGTTGAAAACTGTTTTGTGTTGTATTCATTTCACTACTGTGTATTTTAATAAACTTGCATATTTTGTGAATCAAATGATGATAATAATACTGGGTTATTTAAAACACAAAACATTTCTCAATTTTTGTAAATAGATCACCCTGCTTATTATAACGTTAAAACTTTTAAAATTGTAAGAGAATGAAGTGATAACTGAATATACAGTGTCTTATGAGGTTTTGGCCAGTTTATATCTCAAAAACTATCTGAACTACGATATTAAAATTTAACAATTATAAACAGTGGGTAGTTATGCTCATTGGAAATAAAAAATTATGTTGTTAAAACGTCACGTTTCGGGTCACGTGATATCATTTTCAAATTTTTTAATGGAACACTCTATATACTTTTGAAGTGCTGTAAAGGTCTCTCTAATGCCAACTCAACAATACCTATTTGTCAGTGTTCTTTGTTACTATAAAAACGATAAATGCATTTTTATGAAAATTTATTTTTATTTGAGTGGCAAAGAAAAATTACTAACATAAAACAAAACGTGATCCGCGCTCTTAAAAAAATTTTTTTATTTTTTTTTTTTTTTTTTTTTTTTTTTTTTTTTTAATTTTTTTTTTTTTTTTTTTTTTAAAATTTTTTTTAAAGTTTTTTAAAATTGTTTTTTTATTTTTTTTTTATTTATTTTTAAATAAAAAAATATTTAAATTTTTAAAAATTTTATTTTATTTTTAAGTAAAGTTTTAAAGAGTTTTTAAAATATTAAAAAAACATTGAGTTTTTTTTTTTTTTTTTTTCTTCTTTTGGGGTTTTTTTGTGTTTTGTAAATTTTTTTTTTAATTTATTTTTTTTATCTTTTTTTTTTTTTTTTTTTTTTTTAGAGTTTTTAAAATTTTAAATTTATATTTTTTATTTTTTTTTTTTTTTTTTTTTTAAATTTTTAAATTTTTTTTTTCTTTATTTTTTTTTTATTTTCTCAAAATTTTTTTTTTTTTGTTTATTATTATTAAAGAATAATCTATTTAATTACTTTTTTTCCTTGTTGTCGGAATTGTTAATATATATATATATAGTGAGTTTAAATGTAACATTTCAAGAACTTCATTTCCTACTTTTAATAGGCATAACTACACACTGTTTATAATCGTCAAACTTCAATAACTTAGTTCACATAAGATATGAACTGGCCAAAAGATCATGGGACACACTTTATAAACATCAAAAAGTATCTACATTTATATTTTTAATGTAATTTTAGTTTTTATATTGTTTGTGATTTATTTAGGTTTGTATTTACAGTGTGTATGCATTTGTTAATCTACTCCCACATTATGTGATTATTAAAGTTTACAAACAATTAATGTTATTTATTTAAACTTCATAGTAATAATGCAATAAACAATAAGTATGTTTCTTATTCAACAATATACCTATTACAAAAAAATTGAAAATAATATTATCCAACGCTTATGTGATTTAATTGGCTTCTATAGAATTTATTTCGTTCCAGAAATCAAAACGTTCTCCCTCAGGATCAATTCCAACGGTAAGATTTTCCCCAATTTCTAAATAATGCAAATCATTGGTATCCACTGCTTTCCATTTGATTTTTTTAAGAGCATCATTTGCAGGAGAATTCGGATTTCCAGAAATTGCAAAGTTTGTCCACATTGTGACAAACTTTCTCATAGTTCTTTCATCTACAGTGTTTGAAGTTATTTGTGTCATCATAATGGTTTTGAACAAGTACATCATATCGCTTCCGTGTGACGCACCTAAAAATAGATAAGAAAAGAATATAAGACAAACTGAAAGTATTACCAATAAATTTCTTTTCGGGCATAATAGGGTGTTTCAAATCAGATTCAATCGATAATCTATACATGTACACTGGCACTGACGAAACTGCAACGTGTTCTTTTACACTCTTAATTGTCGGCCATCCAAATGCAGTATCCCCTTCCAACTAAACCATATTACATAAAAACATTATGTTAGTAGTCGTTTAGTAAATGTTTTTAAAATATTAACATTACCAAGTAATACTCATTTCGATATTCTTCACAGGGTTCGTTGTCTCCGTAGTAAAACTTTTTAATTTTATTTGCTACCAATTTTGATACTTGGCTTCCTTTTGAAATGTTAAAATTAAAAGGTATTTTATTTTCAAAGTCGTTTATGACGTATCCATTTTTTGGTTCCTCCGAAAACATATCGGCAATGCTTCCCTCTTTAGAAGTAAAACCAATCATAAATGGTACTTGTTGATATTTACCAGATCTTATTATGTCTTGAGGATTTTCACTGATAAACGCAGATGGCGACTTATGTTCCAATATTGGAGCCCAACATCGCTTAAAGTGACTTCCTAGATTCTATGAAATTATAATTTTATTTTTTGTTAGAGTAAATAAAAAACTTACATCTAAAATTTTATCTTGTAAGTTTATAAGTTCTTTACCGGACATATTTTCCAAAACTTCAAAAATCTCTCGTTCAGTGGCAGTTTCATTCCTAATGCTTCAGCTACAAACGGTGAAGACTTGTGTCCTTGTGCCCAGGGGCAGAATGCACTTCCACTTTGAATGATGCATTTATGAAACAGTCCTAAGAAATAGTGTTAGGTGAATAATCAGAGATTAGTTTTTAAATAGCATTATACCTTTTGTCATTGGCGACAACATAAGATAGTGTACTGCCGCACCACCGGCGCTTACGCCAAAAATAGTTACGTTGTTTGGGTCACCATTAAAATTCGCTATATTTTCTTGAACCCATTTTAAAGATAAAACTTGATCTTTCATACCTGCATTACCTGGCACATTTAAAGTAGGGTCATCAAAGCTTGAAAACCCTTTAAAAAAACGTAGACTGTTTAAATATTTTAACCTGTACTACATACCAAGAATTCCAAGCCTGTAATTTATAGTAACAATAACAATATCCTTGGTTATTAGATATTCAGGACCGTGAGCAACTTTACTTCCAGATCCGAGTGTGAAAGCACCACCATGTATATAAACCATAACAGGTTTCAGTGTTATGTTCTTATCAGGCAACTACAAATATCATTATAATATTTTGGCTAGTGAAGAAAAGTACTAATATACTTCACGTGTGTAAATGTTTAAAAATAAACAATCTTCCGATGCCGTTGGGTTTACAAAATCTGGAAACATCAAACTGCTAGCTAGGCAATCGTTGCCACTTTCGGTAGCATCTCTAATATTTTCCCATGGTTCAGAAGGTAATGGATCCTGTACATTTATTTGATTGTTATCTTTATATAATATTGTATTATTTCATAAGGAGTTTAAGTGATGCTTTTTATAGTGAGAATTTTGAATTGAGTATTTATATGTCAAGGCAATGAAGTGACACTTTAGCATTATCAGTGCAGACGGTTAAATGACATTTAACCGTCCGTCGTTTGAAGAAAAAATAAATTGTCGTCACAAAATTTATAAAATTACATTTGTCATTCTATTGCTTTTTGTGGTTTTGTTCTGTTCTTTAACATCATAGATTTATGTTTGAAAAGTTATGTAGTATTTAATATATCGGACTTGTAAAAAGACTCGAAAATTGAGTTAACGGATTTTCTAGTCGGCAGTCACATTATCAATCTAGCGTGCGCCAACGCCGACGAAACAGAGCCAATTGCAGCTACATCAATAATTAAAAAACAAACTCAGACCCGTCAATTTTATTTCTTAGGGGAACATCTTTTCAATTTTTTCAATTGGATTATTAAATTGTTACTGTAATATCTTTTGTTTTTCTAAATGACCATATCCGCAAAATTATATGAGGGCCTTCTAAGGGTTTTTGTACGGTTGTTTTAGCCGAACGGCCAGAAAAAACTAACAAGATGTGGGCCTTTTTGATATGCATTTTTTGTCGTCTATCTAATTTTGCTCAAAAAACTGTAGGTTGCCATTTAAAAAGTTTGATGTAACGTCATTTCCGTTAAAACCAGAGGTAATACTGGAATGCTGTTTATAAAACTTGTTGCATAATATAATATTTTCTTCTTTCATCTTTATAACACAAAATATCGTAGAGATTGCACGATGCTAGGATGACCTTTTAAATAGACTTTGTCAAGATGTGGCTTTGTGCGTTTTAGTTACGATACAAAATTGCCAAGAACGGATTTTAGTCGCGGGCTGAACTTGGCTACATATTAATTATGTCACTTGTCAATTATTATAGTTAATTGTAATTGTCAAAATGTTTGTAATGTAATTGGTAATTACCCCAGTCAATGGGGCAAGTAATTAGTATATTTTGACAAAAATAATAGTAGAATATCGCCTGCGCCATGTAATTGTAAACAGTATAAAGCACCTTAAATTCATGTTTTATACCGAAAATTAATTGTCATTATATAGTTAATTAACATTTATATGCAAAGAAACGTGTTTTTTTTTCAACTTTTTTTTCCTGAGTGAAAAGTAATAAACCAATGTTAATGGTGTTAAAAGGAAAGTTATAGAAGATAAAAATACGAATAAATTGAGCACCAATTAGACTCAATCAGGTAATAACTTTCCAAGAAAAATCGGAAAAAGTGGAATATTTAGGTTTTTCTTTTTAAATTCGTAGATCTGTCATTTTTTGAGATGTAGCATAAATCTTTCAGGAAATAGGAGGTAACAATACGTACTTAGTGTGTGCAAAACCCTGCAATTGTTGGGCAATTATTTTATGCACAATTGCAATTTTAATTTTTTAAAGCAATATATTCAATCGAGGGTGAATGCTTGTGTGATCATCCAATTGTCAAAAATAAAAAAGTATTGTAAAGTTGAAATAAAAAGCAACAAAATGTATATTCTCATTTTTCAATAAAATGATATTTAACACCCAAAAAATGCATACAAAGATGACTGAAAATGAACGAGTGTAAGCATACGGCGAAGTTGTGGGGGTACCCGTCCGCTAGCGCCGTTTGAGGGGATTAAAGTTTATATAAGCGCGCTGCGGACGGGTACTCCAACTGCATTTCCGTTTTCTCTCACTCGGCCATTTTCAGTCATCTTTGCATGCAGTTTTTGGGTGTTAAATATTATTTTATTGAAAAATCAGGATATACGTTTTGTTTCTTTCTATTTCAACTTTACAATATTTTTTTATTTTTGACAATTAGATAATCACACGAGCATTCAGCCCAGATGAATATATATTTGTTTAAAAATTTTAAATCACAATTGTGCATAAACTAATTGCCCGACAATTGCAGGATTTTGCACACACTAAGTACGTACCATTACCTCCTACTTTTGAAAGATTTGTCCTATCTCAAAAATGACGGATTACAAACTTTAAAAGAAAAACCCAAATATTTCACTTTTTCCGATTTTTCTTGGAAAGTTATCACCTGATTGAGCCCAATTGGTGCTCATTTTATTTGTATTTTTATCTTCTATAACTTTCCTTTTACACCATTAACATTGGTTTATTACTTTTCACTCAGGAAAAAAAGACGTTTCTTTGCATATAAATGTTAATTAACTATATAATGACAATGAATTTTCGGTAAAAAACATGAATACAAGGTACTTTTATACTATTTACAATTACATGGCGTAGTTGGTATCCTACTATTATTTTTGTCAAAAATATATCTCTATTTACTGCACTAAATCTATAGTTACCTTATTATCAGGTATTGTTGTCGTGTTTGTTATGTTGAAGTAAAGTAATTTTCAAATTCTAGTATTTTTGTGTTGGTCGTAGAAAAAGTATAGTATTCAATTCATTTTATGAATATTTTAGGCTCTCGTTTTTTTAGACACTGCTCCGCTAAGCTTTCCTTGCCCTAAATAAGTCTCGTGTCTAAAATTTTGTTTATAAAACTTGTTCCGTAATATACTACTAAAAGTTCCAAAAAAAGTCTATAATAAACATGATTTAAGGACGACGTATATTATTTGTCGTTATAAATTATTCATTTTGTTTATTAGCGTCATTGCATACTCTAATGTATAAGTTATCTCACATTAGTAATTATTTCAATTGTACTTAAATATTTGTTTGTTTGTGAAAGTATAGAAATAACAAGTTTTTATAACCTTCAAACTACGAATACGTAATAAAGTAACAGCAATTTTCTATAACGTTTTTTTTATATACAAAATGCTGTTGCGGATCAGTTACATTATTCGTTTCGTTTAATTAATAAAACTTTGTTGAATGTTATGCAGGGTGTTCAGTATAAAATGATGTACATGGAAATTGGAAACCGTTGGAGATACAACGTCGGCTAAATAGGAGAAAAGTTGTGCATTTATCTGTCCAAAAATAATCTACGTTTGTTTTAATTTAAACGCATACCGTTACTCAGATACAGGGTGAAACAGGAAATTGTGCATTTTAGAAAAATTGCCATATTTCCTTTATTATAGAAGCTATAGTCATTAACTTTTCAGGATTCAAGTAGCAAAACACACCGAAGCTAAAAATGGTGCCAAAAATTGTTTAGGCCTACTATGTTGTACATAGCCAAAGTCAACTTTTGTTTTTCTTATGGGTGTCATATTGAATTTTTACATTTTCAAAACTCTCATTAAAAATGCTCTTCAACCATGTATAACACATTTATGCACCGTCAAGCTAATTCATAAAAAATAACAAAATTAAGATTTCACGGTAGTAGGCTTTAATATTGCTATTGTTAATCTGTTAAAGTAGAATTTATTGTTAGTCAGTGTCAGTTAATAAACTGTGGGTTTAAAATGAATTACTTTTCAAATAGTGATAAGTGTGATATGTTGGAGTGTTTATTTCTTTGTAGCAGAAATGACGCGTAAGCGGAAGAAATGTATTTGAATAAATACCCTGAAAGACGACAACCGGGTAGAGCTATGTTTAGGCGTCTGAAAGACAACCTTATCGCCTACGGAAGTTTTTCTAAGGTTAAAAGAAACAAACCTGTAGACGAAAATAAAGAATACCTGGTTTTGCAAAGAGTGGTTGAGACACCTCGCACATCTCTACGTCATATTGAAGAGATAACGAGCGTTGTTCGGTCAACAGCGGATAATATTTTAAAGCGTCATAAATATTATCCTTATCGTGAACAGGAGCTCCAGGATGGCGATGCGATTAGAAGATTGGCATTTTGCCAGTGGTTTATTTAGAAAAATAATTAAACACCAAACTTTTTCTTACAAATCCTTTGGTCGGATAAGAACCGTTTTACGAACTGTGGACTCTTTAATCGTAAGAATACCGTTTACTGGTCAGATGTAAATCCACGGCTAACTTGTGAAGTTAGACATCAAGTGAGGTGGGAATTTAACGATTGGTTAGGTGTTTTGGGTACCCACATGACTGGGCCTTATTTTTTCAATAAAAACCTCAATTCTAAGAGATATTTGAACCTTTTACAAACAAAGGTAACGGAAGAACTTATGAACCTTCCACTAGCGGTTCTGCGACAGATGTTTTTCCAACAGGACGGCGCACCGCCACATAATAGACAAATTATTACAAACTTTTTAAACGCAGAATTTTACGACAGCTAGATAGGCAACTTGGGACCCGTAAGATGGCCTGTGAGGTCTCCTGATATAACACCCGTCATTTTTTTGCAGGTTGTCACCTCAAATATCAAGTATACAGTAGGACCTACGAAAACGTAGAAGAATTAAGATAATCTGTTACAGAGTAACTCCGCAAATAATAAGACAGTCATGCGAAGCAGTGTTGAGACGCTGTATGTTGCGCGCGCAACAAAACGGTCAATTATTTAAACATTTACTTTGATGCTAAAATTCCTCCACTATTATCATTCAAATCTATTTGAACACTTACTGTAATCCTAAAATTCTGTAGTTTCCTCGTTTTTAATGTTCGTTGTAAGGATAGAAAACGTTTAATGGTATTTTCAAAAACTTTATTGGTTCCTCCACTATTATTATTCAAATCTATTTTAAAATGGAATAGCAATATTGAAGCCTACTACTCTGAAATCTTAATTTTTTTATTTTTGATGTTTTAGCTTGAACGAACATAAATTTGTTATACACTGCTTAAAACAATTAGGGGAACACTTGTAATAAATTGAATAAGTAATTGTTTTTTAAAGCTGTCATGTTGAAAGTTGGACAATATATAAATTGAATTATTAATTTTATCATTGGATACAAATTTTAAAGATCCATGGCCTAAATACAGAGAAATTACCTCAAATAACAAATGTAGAGAAATTTTTTATTTTGGAAGGCACTGGCCACTTCCAATTGGTAAGCTTCCTGATGTTGCTATAGTGACGAATGTTGATTGTTACCTTGTTTATTAAAGTCTCTGACAAAATGAGGCATTTAAATGAGTTTGAAGTGTATCATGCTCTACATCTTTTACGACAAAATTAATCTCTGCGACAAGTGGCTAGACAGCTTGGGGTTTCTCCTTCCGTGGTATCCAGGTTACGCAACAGGCACAGAGAGACAGGTCAGTATTGTAGAAGACGTGACCAGGGCCGTAAATTTAAAACAAGCCTCCTGGATGACAAATACGTTGTTCTTTCTGCTCTTCGACAGCGTACAAAAACTGCAAAAGACCTGCAGAATGACCTTCATATGGCTTTCGGAATCCTGGTTTTAGACCAAACCATAAGAAACAGATTAAGGAAAGAGAATATTTGTCCAAAATGGCCAGTTAAGAATCTACGCTTAACAAATGGGCATAAGGCAGCAGGACGTACGTATGCTGAAAACCATGGTGATTAGAACCTAAACCAGTGGGAGTCTGTGCTCTTCTCGGACAAATCCAGGTATCGTCTTACACATTGTGATGGTCGATTGAGGGTGTGGGGACGGCCACGAAAAAGATTTCTTGCAGTGGCTGTACAGGAAATTGATAGATTTGGAGGTGGTTCCGTAATAGTGTGGGCCGGAGTTATGTACAACAATCGTACGAACCTTGTACTTGTTCCCCAGCGAATGAATGCTGTTCGGTATATTGAACACATTCTGGAAGAGCATGTAGTACCTGCTGCCATTAGAGTAGGCCCTGGATTTCTGTTTATGCAGGATAATGCCAGGGCACATTCTGCAACTGTCACCAGGGATTTCCTGAGGAGGAATGAAATTAAGGTAATGAAGTGGCCAGCGGTCAGCCCAGACCTCAACTCTATTGAACACTTGTGGGGATCTTTTAGACAGGAAGGTCAGGAACCGACATCAAGCTCCACAAACTCTAGGACTTCTGCAGGAACTTGAAGATGCTCTGAAGGAGGAATGGGAAAATATCCCGCAAGAGAAATCCAGAATCTTATTGGGAGCATGCCACGAAAGTGCCAAACTGTCATCGAATGTCGTGGAGGCCATACACGATACTAACTCTATATAACGAGTGTTTAACTTTGAAAAATAAGCACATGATTCAATTGCTTACATAGCGGAATTATTTGAAAAAGTTAATTGTCAACGTTATTCATTTGTTTTTACTGACATGAGCAAGAAATATATAAATTAATAACCACAAATAATGTACTTTATTAATTTCATGTTTGTCCAATAAAAAAATATTTTCATATTTTATAGTGTTCCTCTAATTGTTTTGAGCAGTGTACATAGTTAAAAAGGAATGTTAACAAAAACAAAAAAAGTATCGTAATAACGCCGAAAATAGTCACAAACTAAATGTAAATTTTTTTAAGAACATGCAATTACTTGTTATGTAGATAAACTTAGCATATGCATTGGTATTTTAATACACAGTCTACTCTCTCACTGGCTTGAGGTCACAACCGTGGCCTGAAGTACTGTATAGCGATTTTTATTTAAAGCCTGTTTACGTTAAGAATAAGATGACGTCAAACTTAGTGGTTTATTAAACCCAATATAAAATTGAAAATTTTTATTACGATAATGTAAATTAAAGTTACTTTACTTATGTTTACAAAAGTTTACGATGTTGCAAAGTACTTAGAACCACTAAGGGCGATAACTAAACACAGCTGTTTATACCGACTTGACATACACAACGTTTTATGCCACCTCGACAGACGTGTCGTCTGCCGCGCGATAATGAGACACAATAAGCCGGTTATGAGTCTGCATATCAGAACAAGTTCATTAAAAAAATGGATAATGATTTAGATTACCCAATACCGTTGGGTTTGCTATAGAAAGAAGAAGAAGCAAGAAGAAACGACGAATGTGGGTGAATCCATTTACAAATGATCGTTTAAGCAATGACCATTATTGTACTTTTTATTTCGTGGAGGTTGAGAAGATTAAGAAAAGTTCTTTTTTATCTACAACCACTACTGTAAATGACAAGTAACTCACGGCTTGCTATCTTTGTATGGCGTATTTACACGTACCCGTTATGTAATTACAGTGTACACAAAACTCTAGAGAGTTTTGTTTACATTTGTACATCCCGTTCACTTTGTATGAAGCTCCGACACATTCAACTTAAATCAATTTAATATAGTATTTGGAATAAATAGAATTCTGTGGAATCTCAATACAACGACAAAATTAAAAAAAAATCGGTGTTATGTTCTTTAGGAAATTTCACCACAGAAAAATAAACTACACAGAAACTCCACTCGCAGATTTTTTTTTATCAAACTCACGCCTCCACGCACATTATTAATATGGCCGATATAACTTCTTTGTTTATTAGTTAGTCTACAATACAGTTTTTTTAAGTATCCATTGCCTGTATTGAATTTATAAGAACGTTACAGAAATTATTATGTACGCAAGTACATCTACTATCCCTCAAGCAAGCAAACGCCATGTGTTATTTGGAAGTACTGGGAAGATTGTGTAAAACAATGTCTTCTTTAAAAGTACGAATTCAGCTAATACAGTAATTAGATACCATTTTATTTGGTTATATTTAATTGCATTCTTATAGGCAACACAGCGTCATTAATTATACAAATGCAACCCTCAACACCTAAACTTTCTTCTCTAATCTCTAGTGGTCCTTAAAGGCGAGAAAACCTATTAGATACTTCGGAAAAAAAACATTTTACTTAATATAACAATAGAACAACATGAAATGTGTATTTTACTTTGTTCGTACATGGTTTGATCACTAATGATTAAAAATCAGGACGACTAATTATATAATACAGGTTGATTCTCTAAGATTGTACTTATGTATCTAGAGGAAACGTATGTACCTACATGCATGCTTCACCACATATTTGTATAGAAGGTGGCAATGAGAGATGCTATTTTGAACTGATATTGCGGAACTAGTTAGAATTTGAAAGTATTTGTGAGAAGGAACGGAAAGAAGTTTGTCGGAGAGGAATACATAAATATGGAACATAATGGACAACTTGTTTTATTCTTATCCTCATTTTTGTATTAACCATATATCGTGCAATGTCGGTTACGAATAATCTTGATATACAGTGCTTTTCATTTAATATTGGCCATAGAACTTTACATGTTAATATTTCAATCCCATGATAAAACTTTTTTGTGACATCTGATATAAACCATTTATGTTAATTATAATTAAGTGGTAAAATGTCTATTAGAAAATATTTTATACTTATTTGTAAGTGTTTAATTTAATAAAAAAAGAAAAATATCGTCTCGGGGAGGATTCGAACCGACGAGTTTAAGGGACCATAGTAACCAAGTCAAATTACAAAAGTCCTTTAGACTCGATATTTTTTTTTCTTTATTAAATTAACAACTTACAAATGAATTTAAGAATATTTTCGAATAGATATTTTACCACTTAATTATAATTAACATAAATGGTTTATACCAGATGTCCCAAAAAGGTTAACCTGGGATTAAAATTTTAACATGTAAAATCCTATGGCTAAGTTAAATGAAAAGCACTGTATATTTTCAAAAGAATAACATCTACATGTTACCGCAAAAGCAACATGTTAATTATCGTCTAACAACTTTTTTCAGTGAAGTAATGGTCACTTCAACTGATTAGTATTAGTAGTTCAAATAATAAGCAAGTGGTGAAGATGAACTTATGGCAATATAAATTGCATCAATAACAGCTAATTGAAAATCACCGATGTAAAATTATAGGAGGTGTAGTCATAATCTGGGTGCAGTATGAAAAATTGAACGCTAGAAGTCTGTGTCTTTAACGTAGATTATAATTGTCTATAATATAGCCACCGTAGAATTTAATTTGTCTAATAAAGATATTTGTGTGTCGTATATTTTTCGTTTAATATTCGTTTAGTTTTCCTTTAGAAACGCTGCACAACTTTGTGACAAAATCATAATTCGAGTGGTGAGTTCTTCTGATTTAGAAGTTTAAATTGACATTTCCTTTACTTGCAATTTATGGACAACAAAATATAAGACTTGTGAAAATACCTTAACTGCTTTTGTAAATAAACAAATTAAAAATTCTAGGGGTTCAGAGATGGGTGATAAAGAGACTGAGGAAGAGAGTGGTTCAACAAAACTAGAAGAGAGTGTAATCGGAGGAGTGGAAGGGGGGCAAAGTTAAAGGTAAGCGGAGGTGGTAGATAAAAGTATAGGGCTAAGAGATGAAAATTTTGAAAACTGAAAATTTAAAGACGAAATTCTTTGGAGGGGAAATATTTTAAGGGTAAAACTTTTGGGGGTGTTTGGGAGGTTTAAATATCAGGAGTAGAAATTTAAATGGGAAATGCTAATGGAAAGATGTGAAACATTTGTGAGCGATTAGAAAAGATGCTACAAAAATTAGGGGGACGGGGGATACTCGTAGATAAAGTATAGTACAAAACTCGAGTTGTGTAATATACTATTACCCTTGTGTCAAATAGCCGTCAAACCGATGTGTGTCTAGAATCAATTAATAAGTAAAATGCATGTCTTGCGACATCTTGTGTATAAAATACACGTACAAATAGTTTATTATGTAACTAGCAAACCCGGCGAACTCCGTTTCGCTACCAGATGGCTTCGTTTTATGTAACATTTCGTTTGGGGATTAAAAAGATAAAAAAAATTTTTTTTATTTATATTTGAAAAGGAAAATTTATTTCATTTCACAACAGTAATGAATTCATTTCGATTACAAAAATGAAGTGTTATTTAGTTGAACTTCTCTAAGTAAATGAAAGTGAATCCAAAGTAAATACTGAAGCGTTATACGTGTCCGCAAATTATCCGTTTCATTGAAGTGCACTTTGGTAAACCACATTTTTGTTTTTGGTCTGACGTTAACACAAACAAAGCGGATGGTTTCCCAACTCGTGAACACGCAACGTATAACTGCCCATGTGAAAAACAATGATTTTTTAAATTTATCCCGCAAACACTAAGCGATTGGCCTTGCGACTTGTTAATTGTCATTGCGACGCACCGGCGCCATCTACTTAAAATATTGGTTTGTAGTACATGCTATGTATCAGAGATGGCGCTGTATGTGAAAAAAGATTTTCCCGCTTTTCTGTTGACATTTTTCCCGAATTTTCTTTGCTATAAACCTCACGGAGCCCGAGACCTTTCAACGAATGCAAAACCGTGGAAATGGGTCCAGTGCGTTCTGGAGTTATAGGTCAGGAAGGAAAACCCGACTTATTTTTATATAGTACATAACACAACCGTACTTGCCGACTCGACTGCAATTTCCACTACCGAGTAGTGAAGAGCACGTGAATATGCAATGAAATAACGTAATAAAATACAGGATGTCCCATAAAAAAAATATAATTTTGATGTGCCACATTTTTTGGGGTATACTGTATATTTCAAAATAATTTTAAAATGTAAAATTTATCATTCTGCAAGCTACTAAAAAGACAAAACTAGTAAAACTTTTGACCGTTTCGCTATAAATATCCATGCCGTTGGTGGTGATTCACCCAGTATAATGCAATTATATTATATTTACCTACATAAAATAAAATGTCAGCTAAACTTTTTTGAAAATGTTATTTATTTAATTTTAAAGGTTGTAGTATTAAAAGTGTATAAGCAATTACAATTTATAATTATTATTTCTATAATTCTTACAATAATCTAACTAAATTTTTATTACCTTATCCAAAACTGCGAAGAAACGTACTCACCTTAAATCTCAAAGGACCAATTGGGGGTTTAGCATAAGGAATGCCTTGGAAACTGTAATAATCTCCACCGTCATAGTCTTTCTCAATTTTACCGCGAAGTTTTCCATTTTTCACTGTTACAATAGGTGTTGTCTTCACCATTGTAAGATAAACACTAACAATTATTAACAATGAGTATTAATGTTCGCTCTTCTACGCATGCTTTTTTATACACTTGCAATGTTACATAATTCAAGTGGTTAATCTAATCATTAAAAAATTTTCTGATTAGGTAATGGTATACCCGTAACTTAATCGTTGCACGTTTGAACTATGATAGAAAAATAAGTTTATATAATAATATTGTAAATTGTGTTTGAAAGGGAAATATGCAAATGTAAAATTGCAAACTGTTCCCATATTTTTACTTGTGGTTATGTACTATATAAGTTAACATGCTTAATTTTATTCATTATTTACTTTGATTACAAGTATGTTGAAACAATGTTTTGTACAGCAATTCCTGCAGCATTAATCATACATTTTGCTTACAGGTTGCAAAACCAATATGATGCAGCATTTTTTAAATTTCAGTGATCATTAACTAATCTTCATTTATTAGTATTTAGTAATTATTTGCATTGCTCTTTATAAGTTTCTGTATAAACGGATTATTATATATGTAAATCTGTGCTATTACAGATTACATCTATGTACCAAGTATCATAAAAATCGGAACAGTGGCTTTCTTGATATCTTCTTTGCATACGGACGGACGGCCAGCCTCCAAATAAAAAATCTTTTTGTTTTATTATAACGGTCTAACTCTAATTCTGTAATAGGATGAATTTCTAAGTTACTCAACTAAGACCTTTATTTTTATTATACTGCATAACAAATATAAGCACCGGCAAGAAAAGGTGATTTTAAATTATTTTAGGTAGTGGGAATAGCACATTTTAAATGCTGACTAACAGTAAAAGATACATACAATTTATTATAAAAATATTTACAGATATTTACAATTTGGCACCACTTAATCTTATCCTTTCAAAGTCTACTGCACAACGTAAGATTAAGACGTAAGAAAAACGTTGTCGTTGCCTTATAGTTTAGATACAGTTACTTTTATTAAATAAAAATAATGTCAAGCATTTGTAAAGTAAAGTTAATTTCACTTAGTAGTAGCAAATGAAAGTAGTACTCATTTTGACTCAAATAGAAGTACGTTGAAACCCACTCAGAAATAAAGAAAAGCAAAGAAACAAATACATTTAAACATAGGGTGTGCACTTGACAACTTGAACAAGCAACTTAAAGTTAATATTGTCTCTTTTCTGTAGTAGTAATTATTTTCTTTGTCTGTTCTCTGCTACGTTAGAAGTTAAACACGGTGTTGCTATTTTAATATACTTTTTGTGAAAATATCTAGAATACGGCCGTGTGCTGTTCTAAATTGTAATAACAGAAAGCAGGTATTTAGTTATATTTGTACGTCAAAACAATTTGAAAGTATGGATCAACCATACCGATTGATAAAAATTGTCGTCAAATTTGGATCCAAAGAATACAAAATGAAAAATTACTGGTTTGAACCTACAAAATATTTTTACAAAACCATCCAATATGTAAAATTTATTTTGATGATGTTTGTATTAAAGCTTCAGGGCGTTTGAGAAGGTTTTTTTACCAACACGACGGCAGTCTAAACAATCTTGCGAATGAATTTTCTTCATTTTGAATGTGCTATTTTTCTCATACCTCTAAAAATGTCTATAATTTCTATGGGAGTTTTGGCACGTTGCTCTGTTTTATCCAAAACAATCTGTAAATTGTGTATAGATATTATTATAACTAATAATAATCGTTATAAGAAATTTTTAAAAAATTGAATTTAGCCGTTAAATTTGTATATTAATTACAGAGTACTACTCTCATAAAACAGCATCATACTGTGAAAATCCGATAGATGGCAACTGTAACTTAATTATTTAATAAATCTAGAGTATATCACAGACGTACGTTATGAGTTTTTTATTTTCGACTTTCATGAAGTCTACTATCTTTTTCTACTACACTAAAAACATACAATAAGTAACGAGAGTCCCAATAAAAAAAGAGCTGGATAATTAAGTTTATTTAATTTTTTTACAGTATACACTGAAGTACAACAAAATGATGCGTGGTGGCGTAAAACTCCGCACTAAAATGTGGCATAAACATAACCTAATAGTTGACAGAGAAGAAAGTTTTCTTAAATTCTAACCTAAATTTTACCTGGGCTGACTCCCAACATCGTTAACATGGTAAAATCTAAATATATACAATGTTAATATTTTAGCAAGTCAAATGTACACTCATGAAGTTTAAAACTTGGACACCACAATTTCTGTAAACAAAAGTTTGCACATTGTGAAGCGGGCTTAAGGGTATCATTTACAATTCTAACAGCAGATAGTCTCAGCAGGGGTTATCTTATAGAAGGACTGTAGAATGAATCATTACACTAAGCACGTTTTAGAAAATAGGTAATTTACGTTGCTTACTTAATTTTTTCTTTAAAGAATATATTTGAAGGTATCGCTAATTAAACACCATAGCTCGATTAATTATCGAATCAAAATTTTGTTTAGGAAATGTTTACAAAATAAAATTAGAAATAATTTTGATTTAAAAACGTCTACAAGCAATAACTTTTAAATTAAATCAAAAACTAAACATGGTTATTTGGGTTGACTGATTATTACTTATTTTTAAATAAATCTAACCTACTAATTATTGTAAGTTATTAAAAAAATCATTAAACTCTCTATTCATAATATTTAGTCCTTACAAAATGTATATTTTATGACGTTTCATTTTTTCTGTAGTTAATATAAAAGTGAAAATAAAAACTAAGGCAATTCTTATTGTCAACGTATATATTTAGTTTTTGACAAGAATTTATTACATAATTATAATTAAGATACCAAGTTATAGTTTAAAATTAAATGAAAACGTTTTTTTTTAAATAAAGGTATTACTATATAAATAAATATAAGAAATCAATAATGGGTGTGACCTCCATTATTATTGATACATTCTTGGAGGCGTCTGCTCATTGACGCTATCAAGGTATCAATATAATTAATATTAATCGTTTCCCATGCGGTATCAATGGCTGCAATTAGTGCATTACGGTTTACTGGTATAAAATTTGGCCCTTGTTGTCTTCGGATAACAGCAAGTATTCAAACATTTTCGATAATGTTAAAATCTGGGCTTTTGCTGGCCAGGGTAACAGCTCCAAGTTATTTGCTTGTATCCAGTTGCGCACAACCTGCGAAGTATAGGGTCATCATATCCCGATAGTTAATTATCGAATGTTCCAAGAAAATATGTGTAAATAGTAAATGGAATCTACTAACGTAACGTTAAGTCGTTAATTATAGTTACATAACTCTCCTTTCATAAGATATAGTTCATATTAATATGCTTATTGTAAAGCTTCGTACACACCTGAACAACAAACCGAGGAACAAACAGAACAACGAACCGAACGGCAATCGGAACATTAATTTGGACGGTGCTACGTACGAATTTTAGAACAGATTCGCAAGTCCTGATTGTTCCACGAACGGTTTGCGGCGTTCCCGCAACTTGTCGGTTTTTCTCCGACATCAAAGAAAATGCGCGCGAATGCGTTTGCAGGTTTGGACGAATCTAAACAAAACGGCGAACAAACTTATGCGGGAGAATTAAATTATTTATTTTTGTCCTCCCTTTTGTGGGTTTGTTGTGTTTTAGGTAATATTATGGAGTTGACAGAAGAAAAATGTTTTAAATTAATCAGTGTTTAAGAATGCAAGAAAAAAATGATGTCCCTATTAGCATCATTTGGGCGGAAATTTCCAAAATAAAAAAAGCGAAGTAAATTATAATTTTTACTCTTCTTTGTGCGTAAAAGGTTGGCACTATCTTCTTGTTTTCCGCAATTTTCTTCTCAATAATAAATATATATGAACTGAAAACTACTGAAAATAATTATGGAACAGCACAAACGTTCCGTTTGTTGTTCGGATTGTGGAAATCATAAAAGATCGTTTGTCGTTCTGTTTGACTTTCGGTTCGTTGTTATGTTTGTTGCTCGGTTTGTTGTTCAGGTGTGTACGAAGCTTTACAACTTAAGCAACAATTTTTGGCGAATAAAGATTAGTTTGTGATGTAATATTAGAAACACAAATTTATATCATATCAAATTTATGACAACTTAAAACCAAGAACGTGTATGTTATTGCTAAGAAATTATTAAGGAAAAAGCGCAATTGCAGTGTAAATATTTATAATTAGATATTTTCGAAAGTTTATAAGTCCTCTATTGTAATCTTAATACTTAAAAGAAAATCCTGTCCATTAGCATTATAAGGAAATGGCTTTTACTTTATGAATAAGTTTCAATAACAATAGAATATCCTTGCTTGTTTAATTTACTTCCTTTGAGTCATATTGCTCTAAGGGTTGTTACATTGGTCATTAGAAGTATGTAATAAATAAACAATTACCTACTGTTTGAGAAGGGGTAGTGTGAACCAATAAATAAAGTAAGAAATGTAAATTCCATTTTAGTTTAAAATTTCAAGTGTTGTGAAAATGCCACCTCATCTCGGTGCTGATTTGAAAGCGCGGATTGTTTCGGAATTAGCGGCGGGCCGTAGCGTGCGTGAAATTTCACGTATGTTAGATATACCAAAAGCACCGTAGGGCATTACCGAGTAAAATGGAATCTTGAACACACTTTGGAAAGAGCCATCGGAAGTGGTAGACCTAAAGTATCTACACGTGCTCAAGATCTCGAGTTGTTTCATTACGTAACAGAACAACCATTTGCTACATACCCAGGGCTATAGCAGATACACATTTTCCCGGATGCCGTATAACTGCACAAAAAAGATTAAAGGAGATGGGAATAAAGAAGTATAATGCTGCTGCGAAAGAAGTTCTCAGTGACGAAAATATGAGACGTCGTCTGGAATTTGCAAGGCGATATGTGAACGAACCTTGGAATTTTGGAATCGAGTGATTTTTAGCGACGAAAAAACGTTCAATAGCCGCAACGATGGACCACTAAAAGTTTTTAGAATGGAAGGAACTCGTTACGAAAATAATCACATATGTCCTAAAAACGAAGTGGTTATTTTTCTGTGAATGTGGGGTTGGGTTAGCGCGGGGTCCAGGAGTTTGTTGGGCTATCGATGGACGTCTTGATTCTGCTGCGTATTTAGATATTTTGAAACTATTATGAAACCTTCAGTCGAAGTGTTTTATCCAGACGAAGATTATATTTTCCAACAAGTAAGTATTCTTATTTCACTATACTTTCTCCAAAAAATAGTTTGGGATCTGTTGAATTAACATTTTCATAATGTATTTTTGTTGTTAAAGGACAACGCCCCTATTCATACTTCGCGGGTTGTGCGCAATTGGATACGAGAAAATAACTTGGAGCTGTTACCCTGGCCAGCAAAAGCCCAGATTTTAACATTATCGAAAATGTTTGGGCTCGAATACTTGCTGTTATCCGAAGACAACAAGGGCCAAATTTTATACCAGTAAACCGTAATGCACTAATTGCAGCCATTGATACCGCATGGGAAACGATTAATATTAATTATATTGATACCTTGATAGCGTCAATGAGCAGACGCCTCCAAGAATGTATCAATAATAATGGAGGTCACACCCATTATTGATTTCTTATATTTATTTATATAGTAATACCTTTATTTAAAAAAAAGTTTTCATTTAATTTTAAACTATAACTTGGTATCTTAATTATAATTATGTAATAAATTCTTGTCAAAAACTAAATATATACGTTGACAATAAGAATTGCCTTAGTTTTTATTTTCACTTTTTATATTAACTACAGAAAAAATGAAACGTCATAAAATATACATTTTGTAAGGACTAAATATTATGAATAGAGAGTTTAATGATTTTTTAATAACACAATAATTAGTAGGTTAGATTTATTTAAAAATAAGTAATAATCAGTCAACCCAAATAACCATGTTTAGTTTTTGATTTAATTTAAAAGTTATTGCTTGTAGACGTTTTTTAAATCAAAATTATTTCTAATTTTATTTTGTAAACATTTCCTAAACAAAATTTTGATTCGATAATTAATCGAGCTATGGTGTTTAATTAGCGATACCTTCAAATATATTCTTTAAAGAAAAAATTACCTATTTTCTAAAACGTGCTTAGTGTAATGATTCATTCTACAGTCCTTCTATAAGATAACCCCTGCTGAGACTACCTGCTGTTAGAATTGTAAATGATACCCTTAAGCCCGCTTCACAATGTGCAAACTTTTGTTTACAGAAATTGTGGTGTCCAAGTTTTAAATTTCATGAGTGTACGTTTAATGTAACAGTTTTGAAAAAAAACAAGCTCGAAATTCTCTCAATTGAACCTACGGTTATTGACTAAGTTTTTATTATGATACGTGCATTTTAGAAATTTACGGAAATTTTTTGTTTCGGGGAAAGGGGAAAATTATTTGGTTCTAACTTAACCCAAAAAACCGCTGCTTTATGTATTCGTTTATTTCCACCTTTTATATCCTAATTTGCACATGTTTCAGTAGCTGTCACGATTCTGAGGATTTGAAATTAAAGTTTGTATTCATTTTCATGCAAGCAAATCCCTAATTAAATGCCATCTGTGTTTAGTTGTTGGATTCTCAATTGTAATGCAGATACAAAATATATAAACGTCAGTTTCTTAAAACCCAGGGGTAAGTTTAAATTTTTATTAATTTAATATTAAGTTATTAAATAATAATGGAAAAAACTTTTACGTGCGCGTTGAATTAAGAATTCGTCGCAAGAATTTTCGTCGTAAAGTTTTAACTGCCCTGCCACCGAAAATTTGTGTTGTTCGTTGTGCGTGTGTGCTCAGGTTGTTTTGCATGTTTTTTGTTGTTGACCGAATGACAGAATTATTGTGGTGTCTGAGTTGGTAGACGGATAATAAATATTATTATGGATTTATTCATGGAAGATATTTTACTACTAATCCAGGAATATCGTAAGCATCGTAACTTATGGGTTCCAAAAGATAAATTTCATTACAACAAGAATAAAACAGCTGATTCTTGGGAAGAAATTGGAAAACTTTTGATATTGACGGTGCACAAGCAAAACAAAAAATATTGAGCTTATTAGGCTCTTATAGAAGGGAAAAATCTAAAGGCAAGAAAACCGTTGAAACAGAAAAAGGTAAGTCAAGAATTTTTGTATAGAAAATAAAATACGTACAGGGTGTTCACAAAATATTTTAGCCACCGGTATCTTTTTACTTTTTGGCCTAGAAATAAATAAAATATTTCGTGAATAACTTGTAGGAATAGGTTTTTGTAAATTGAAGAGTATTGTTATTAATGTTTTTTAAAATTTTTATTCAGGTGCTAAAGAAGTGTACAAATCGGACTGGTATGCATTCAAAAGCTTCGCCTTTCTTAGTGATAAAACAGACCTAGACAATCTATGAACTCGGAGGATATATATGTAAGTAAAACATCTAGGCTAATTGAGTTTTAAATTTTTTATTAATAATAATTACCGCGTAAAGCTGTGAACAGTAAAGTTTTTGATTTTCTGTAAGTAAGATAACTAATATAGGATATAAAGTGATATTACTAAGCATACTCAGTCTGCCATGCAACCGCACCAGCTGCGGTAAAATAATTGGCAAATTCTTCTTTAATGCGTTTTGCATTCATATTTGCTCTACGGGGTAGGTTTTTGATCGCGTCAAAATTTTTAGAAGTTGAATTTTGTCTCCAACTACCCTCTACAAACTCTCCATTATGTTCAAAGTCGAATGTTCCAGGTGGCATATAAATATTATTCGAAGTTTTGCTTTTTCTTAAATAATTATGCAGATACAGTATAGCCATTACAACACCTTCAGCGTTTTTGGCTTCCAAAAGTAGCGGTTTTCTCAGTACTTTAAACACTGATGAAATAATGCCAAAAACATTTTCTATCACCCTTCGTGCACGGCTAAGACGGTAATTAAAATTCTTTCTTTTGACCCTTTTGTGTGAGTACCAGAATATGATTTCATAATTGTTTCTGTGAGGGAAAAAGCCTCGTCAGCTAGGAAAACGTAAGGTAGTTCAAAGTATTGTTTTTAATCTTCCGATACCGCTCAGTGTTTTGAAAAACTTCTCCATCTGAGATGCGACCTTGACAGCCGACATCAACGTAGAGAAAGTTGTAATTTGCATCAACAAGACCAAATAAGACAATACTAAAAACCTTTATAGTTGAAAAAATCACTTTCGCTATTAATGGGCGCTTAAATTCTTATGTGTTTACCGTCCATACTTCCGGTACAGTTAGGAAAACTCCACAGACTCTCAAAATCTTGAGCGATATGCTGCCATTCCTCAGAGGTAGACGGAATCTAAAAATAGAAAAAAAAATTATCCGTGTGTCATATTTTGTCCGCTCTGTATTACTAAGTACCTAAATGTAGTTAATTAATATTTTCTATTTCAGACTGTCTCGAAACTGAATGCGAGATTGTAGAAGAAGAATCTTCTCACAACAATACTGCCGAAGATATTTTTTTAAAATTTGGCAGAAACTTCAGCTCAGCAGGGTCATGAAAAATCGTTGCAACAATTTACAAACCTTCAACTCCTAAAAAAGGGTGAGAGTGCAGAAAACAATAGAAAAAGAAGATCCACAAATTTAAGAAACATTTCGGTTTCTACAACAGCCAATAGAAAATGAAAACCAGGCGACTCTTTTTGGAAAGTACTTGGAGAAAAACTTAAACCTGTTCGATCACAGAACACAGTCACTTTTAATACATAAAATAAATAATTTAATTTTTGAAGCAGAGTTTAATACGTTTCCAAACCAAGCCTTGCCAATCCAGTCGCAATCGCCTACTCCGTCGCCACGTTCTTTATCCACTACTCCCACTTCACCACCTGTTTTTGATAAAAATACAGCCTACTCTGAACCGCTAAATTCACCGCATGATAAATCTGATTCTTTTATCTGCGTTTACACAACAATCAGCCAACGTATATTCTCAAACAAAAATAATAGAATTTTCCCACACAGATACTGAGGAATCAACGACTTGTTCAGGATTTCTTGAAGAAAATATTCCACCACAAAAAGTCTGCAAAGAGGACATTTTGGAGGGCCTGAGAGAATTTATGAATCTTTAATGCGTAGTAATAAAATAAAAAATAAATACATAAAAAATTACTTTTGACTTCATTTGACTTACTTTTTATATAGTCCTTTAAAACTTCAATTAAAGCACTGCATACGTCTGGAATTATTTCTGCTATTACCTGTTTGGATACCTTGAATAGATATTGTAGACTAGAATATGAATTACCCGTTACCAGGAAGCCTAAAGTAATAGCCAACCTTTCCTTCGCAGTGATAGCTTTTCTTAAGTTTGTATCCTTTTTGAATTTTAGGTCCAATTTTATTTAACAAAATTTCAAAATCTTGCGCAGACATTTATAGGAAGTTCTTAAAATGGCCGGTACTTTCATCAAACGAGAATATATTTAGTAACTGGGACGTGCCTTCCAAAGTTCTTTGTTGATATAAATGCTTCATCCAGTATCTTTGTATCTTTTAGGCTTCTTTTTCTGATTGAACCACCAAGCGGGCCACTCATAATGATGAACACAGCACATTTTTGTTTCATTATTAAATCGTTATTTATGATGGATGTGCCACGATTTTCTCAATCAATTTCGTAACAAGGTTATAAAAAAACAGACCGTTAACACCAGTTTCGCACAAAAAAGCGTCCTCACTGCAAACTGTATGCGACACAAATCCTTTGATCGCTCGCTTAAAACCGACAACCGATGGAGCATGTGTGTTGTGAGCGTCGAAAATTCGTACGTCCGATTTTTGCGACGTACACGTCCACATTAGTACAACTTACCTCGAACACGCAAATATTTGCAACGAACAGTTGGTGCTACGCAAATTTTTACCAATGAGGACGCGGCTTAAGGGTATTCATCACGCCTTAGACCAATGGTAATCTAAATTCCTACAAGGAGCTTTTATTTATCATCCGATTTTAACAAATTAAACGTCATTTTAAATTCAAAATAAGGTTTATAATTTTGTTTTCCTTTATTAAAGATAAGTAGGTCACGTGTAAAAAACTCGTGTAAGAGTTGCATGGGCAAAAAAAAATTATATTTATTGATAAAAATACTATATTTGTGGTAAACCCAAAAATAAAATTTTTGCTGTACCCCCCTCGAGGGGTGAAATAAGCGTATTATAGTATAGTCGGATTCACCGGGTTTTAGGTATGACTCATTGCAGTAAAGTATGATAATCGACGTGACATAGTTTTCTGTTTCTGTAAAGCAAAATATCAGTGAAATGCAATTGAGAACCGTATGTCGTTCCGTTTATTTCATGTGCAAGCAATGAAATGTATGTCGAATAATTTTCTTTTGTTTACATTGACATAACCCTACATTCGTACTTCAAGTTGCCACACCGTTTTTGAATTTTTTCAACTTTCCTTTATTCAAATCAGTTTTTTCACTTATTCATCGAAGCAGATTAAGTAAGTTAAGTGTTACGGAAGATGAAGCCTAACATAGTACATGCTTGTTTGTACAAATATTGAACATGCGGTATAAAAGTTAACTTAGAATCAAGTGTAATTCCCAAATCCTTAATAGTATTTGCCGTATCTATTATGGTACCGCTCAAAGAATACTTAAAAACGACATTAATAACTTTGCGAGAGAAAGTGTGATTGCCAATAGTACAAGTCACAGTTCGTTATTTATTAAACTTTGAAAAAGGTTTTTCTGCACCTATAGTTGATCACTTGTAAGAAGTTGACTCGATGAATACTGAATCAAAAAAATCTGGCGTAGGTACATCTTTCAACATATGACTTTGACGTCACAGCCAATGGCGTTACGTTCCGATAAATATATATTAGTTGAACTTCAAGAAGCTTTTTGGGTGCAAATAAGGCAATTTTTAGCTTTTTAGTACTACATATAAGCTATATTATAATAATTAGAACACGAAACATACTTTAATAAATCTAAAACAATGGAAAACACCCAATTAACGAGAATAGATTCAAACAACTTGGCGAAATTTTGTAGAAATAGAGAAAAATGTTAATAACTTTTTAATCGTTACTTTTAGTGATATGCATTACTCTTACAATCACCTACGGTAATTTAATACACGCGACCACTGAAAGCATTTACTTTCCTTAATGAGATACAAAATACAACCTGTCTGTGTGGTACGCGGACCTTTGATATTGCCTTGAAAAAGTAGATTTATTCACAATCAGTTTTGACCATTTTTCTAAGTTTCTCAATGGCTACAATTTAAAAATATTTTTAATTACACAGGGTGTTTCACTTTTATGGACTACTTGTCAACCTCGACATTTTAAATAAAGACATATTTTTTATTCTAACTCTACGTAAAGAACTATGGTGACTTTATGCATACAAGTCTTATCTATTTTTAAACATTTAATTGGATCAATATAGACCTTTAGATCTTTTTAAAGTTTTTCGTTGATTGGAAATATTATGTACCAATATTTCAATCAACGGTTTCTTAGGGTTATAAGTTGAAACATCATATTGTATTCACACAAAGAGCGGTAACGACTTTAACTGTCTATGGTTTAAAAGTTGAGAGGACAGGGTATGAGAAAAAATGTTAAATTCCAGCACCCCCAGGAATTATCCCGGTGTAAGACACGATGATAATATAAGGTCAACGCACGTGCTAAAGCATACGTCGTAATTAGAACTAACCCAACCACGAAACCCAAGAAATAAAAGAAAGTACTTACGGTAAATGCGGTCGGATTTTAACTTAAACACTAATTCAACTTATAGAACCACACATTAATAATTTATGTGTAAAATTTTTAACTTCACGAGGCACGCCAAAACACCCAAAGTAGAAAGGAAGTAGAAAATGTCCGCTCGTCGTCTTCGGTACTTTTGTGAATTAAACATTTTCACCAATGGAAAGTTAGCAATATGCGCGGCAAATTCGACTTTCGTCCAAAGTGCTACACACGACACCTGTTTTAAGAAGGCTCCCGACATACGTTTTACTTTTGCAAATAAACCCGTACCATTTTGTAATCAAAAATAAAGAATAACTTAATAAAACTATATAGAACGCCCTGTATATTTTTACCCTGATCGATGTAGAATTAAAATCTCTACAACTTTGCTGTTGATGTATGACTACCAAAACTCAACCTTTTAGCCGTGAAACTTGTTTTTTTGTTAAAAATACACGTTTCATCACAACATTTCTATGAACAACTCGAAATTATAAAATACATCATCAAAATTTACAACAAAACAGCTAGACAAATTATTTTAAATGCCAAAAAGAATATCTGAATTTGTTTTTTCCTAACACTTGATTTATAGGTGTCTTCAAAGCTACAACGTTATCTTCTATTTATCGTATTCCAAACTGCTGATAACGCGTCAAATTGCACATCCTCTTCAGTACCAACATGTTTCCTAGTATTATTCTCATGGTTGGCAATTCTAGTTTCTTTGAATCTCAGCACAAGGATAACGTTGTAGTTCCGGATTATCTGTTTTATAATTATGAGCTGCCAATAAACAACTTCCATTCAATTTTCCGGTGGAATAAATCTTACTAATTACATCTGCTGTGGAAAACTTACTCATTATTACTAACAGTACAAAGATACAATAAAATTGTAATACATGCATTTGATAATTACTAACACAACTGAAACAACAATAAATTATTGACGTTTGCATTTCATCGCCTACTTAATTTTTTGATGTTCATTTACAATAAAACGAATTTCAGGGCTAACAATAGATTTTTGGTAGACAAACAAATTATAGGAAAATTGTAAAGAATTTAATTTCTACATCCATTTGGCAAAAATATATAGAGCGTATTATTTTGATTTTTAATAAGTTATCATCTATCTTTCGATTACCAAGTTTTGACATTTTTTTTTTCATACCCTGTATAATCGATGTCAACTTTTAAATAACTCATAGTTAGGGCTATTAAGTGTCAATAAAATAAAAATTTTATATCGTTAAGTAATAACCTAAAAAACGTAAATCATCTGAATGCCGATGTTGGACCAATTTAAATGTTTCTTAAAAATCGTTAACCTCGAAAAGTATCATTTTTTGTCACCCTAGTTTTTCAATGCTTGATTTGTGAATAAAAAAAAATAAAACGATATATGTTTTCATTTAAAATGTTTAAAATTGATAAATTAGTGCGATTTAGTATTTAGTATGATTCCACTACTTTTAGCAAAACATATTTTGATTTTTGGTAATAACTTTTTTCTTTTACCGTTTAAAAGTTATCCGCGATTTACAATTACCGTCACGTAACTTTGGAAGTTGTTTTTCAGTTTTTTTCTTTATCGAATTTTTAATCTTTTTGTTTAACGTAAATGTTTTAAATACAACTTGAATATATCATTCATGTGCCCAACTTGGGTATTCCAAAATTTCAAAAGTCAAAATTTTCAAACTTCATTTTGATTTATAATTCTACATTTGTATTTTTTTAAGTACAATATTGACAGTGTTCGGTTCTTGTTGTTCTGCAACCCCATTAGTAATTTTAGAGTTTATATGGTTTATGCTCAGTTGTGGTTTAGTTGAATAAAAATTGTTTGCATATATTTCTTCGATTAGTTTTTGGATGGTTGCCTGGGTGCATTTACAATTGTAACGTTATTCTTGTCTTCCTATGTCACTTTTATTGTAGTTGTTTATATTTTTATATCGGCAATTTTTGAGTGTAGATAAGATTGTTGGGTATTGTTGATCCATTAATTAAAACTCTTTCTGATGCAAACGTCTGTGTGTCTTTTACGTTAGCGTAATCATACTGGGTAGTTCTGGTAGTACATGGATGTTTGAGTTCTTTTTGTTGTTGTAATAGTATCATATCACGCGCACATCTACGTAATGTTGATGGATTATTAAATTTGATTTTGCCATCAGTGATAAATGACTCTCTGCGCATTTAAAGTATGCTGGGTTCAGACTATAGTAATTTTTAGTGTGGTTATATTATAGTGCAGTAAATAGAGATATATTTTTGACAAAAAGAGTAGTAGGATACCACCTACGCCATGTAATTGTAAATTGTATAAAGTACTTTGTATTCATCTTTTATACCAAAATGAATTGTCATTATATAGTTAATTAACATTTATATGCAAAAACGTGTTTTTCTTCAACTTTTTCCTGAATAATAAGTAATAAACCAATGTTAATGGTGTAAAAGAAAGTTATAGAAGATAAAAATACAAATAAAATGAGCACCAATTGGACTCAATCAGGTAATAACTTTCCAAAAAATAGAAAAAGTGAAATATTTGGGTTTTCTTTTTAAAATTTGTAACCGTCATTTTTGAGATGTAGGACAAATCTTTGAAAAAGTAAGAAGCAATGGTACGTACTTAGTGTGTGCTAAACCCTGCAATTGTCGGACAATTAGTTTATGCACAATTGCGATTTCAATATATTCAATCGAGGCTGAATGCTCGTGATCATCTAATTGTCAAAAATAAAAAAATATTGTAAAGTTGAAATAGAAAGAAACAAAACGTATATCCTGATTTTTCGATAAAATAATATTTAACACGCAAAAACTGCATGCAAAGATGACTGAAAATGGCCGAGTGAGAGAAAACGGAGAAGTAGTGGAAGTACCCGTCCGCAACGCGCTTATATAAATCTCAATCCTCTCAAACAGCGCTAGCGGGCGGGTACCCGCACTACTCCGCCGTATGCTTACACTCGTTCATTTTCAGTCACCTTTGCATGCATTTTTTGGGTATTAAATATAATTTTATCAAAAAAATGAGAATATACGTTTTGTTCCTTTATTTCAACATTACAATAATTTTTTATCTTTAACAATTGGATGATCACACGAGCATTCAGCCTCGATTGAGTATATTGCTTTAAAAATTTAAATCGCAATTGTGTTTAAACTAATTGCCCAACAATTGCAGGGTTTCGCACACACTAAGCTACGTATCATTCCCTCCTATTTTCTGGAAGATTTATGCTACATCTCAAAAATGACGGATCTACAATTTAAACAGAAAAACCCAAATATTTCACTTTTTTCGATTTTCATTGGAAAGTTATTACTTGATTGAGTCCAATTGGTGCTCATTTTATTCATATTTTTATCTTCTATAACTTTTCTTTTTACACCATTAACATTTGTTTATTACTTTCACTCAGGAAAAAAGTTGAAAAAACACTTTCTTGTATTTAAATGTTAATTAACTATATAATGACAATTCATTTTCAGTATAAAACATGAATTTAAGGTACTTTATACTATTTACAATTACATGGCGCAGGTGATATTCTACTATTATTTTTGTCAAAAAATTACTAATTATTTGCCCTATTGACTGGGGTATTACTGTCTGTGTTGTCACTGTAAGATGTTTTTTGAGTTTTCTGTAACTTCAACTGTTACTACAGAATGGTGAATTTTAGTTACCAAGTGAATGTGTTTTCTGTATTCATCTTTAAACAAATTTATTGCACTAACTGGTAGTGATTTTGTCTTTAGTATATAACCGAGTTATTTTTATAATTCGTAAAATTTTAATTAGATTGCATTTTATTTATCTGTTCATAAGGAAAGTGACACATGTTTGTTTACTATTGACATTAGTTTGTTGTTTGGCTTTTGGCAACTGTGGTACTGAATCACAGTTTTTTTGATAATGTTTGATAAATCTTTGTCTTTACTCAAGTTAATGTCGATGGTGGATAGCTTCTAAGATGTTGTCAAGGGTTCTGTTGATAGTTTTTCAATATTATCTATTAAACCATTGTCAATTGCATTATGCAGGTATGTTGTCGCAGTTACTATGCAGCTGGCGATGTAGATATAATTTCTTGTCAGTTAAAAGATCCATATGTACCGTTTTTGTACCTAATTTTTATATCATAGTTAGCAATTCTTCATGGTATTTATTGACTTTATTTATTAGAAAATATACACGCAATCAAACTATTTATTTGTCACATCAGCTTAGTCACATTTTGTTATGAACTACATTTCTTATTAATAGTAGGTATAATTCAAAATAATCGTCAGAAATCGCCTATTCACTGCGACACTTTTCTTGGATTAATTATTTTGTGTGTGAGACCATAAGTGATAATCAAAACGGTATCAACATCTAGTTTGCTAACGTGACATTTAATTTTATTTATTTAATTATTTATTTATTATAAACAAAACAAATTTATTTATTCGTATGGTACATTGTACAAATATTGTATTGTGATGTAAGTGTAGTGTATGGTGCCCCAGAAGATCGAGTATAAACCTGTATAGTGTGGTGACAAAACCGTGTGTGCAATAGTGGATTGGTTCGTCATGGCAAGCATTTACTTCAAGGTTTAGGAAAACCACTAAAACTTAAACATGCCAACCCTTACCCACCCTAGTATTCACAAGTAATAATATTAATTAAATGTGTAAACATTATAGAAGGTAAATAAGAACATAAAATATAACAACACAGCCATTGCATGACGACGTATAATGAACCGGTCCAAGCGTCAGTCACGACAATGACGAAAAAAATAGTAGGTTAAAGAAATAGTTAAAAAACAAAATAATGGAAAACAGATGATCATTAAAAAACACATTATGGGGCTACAAAACAACATTTAATTAATTTGTAAATATAGTAACAAAAAAATATGTTTACTATTGAACATTAATTTTTTGACAAAATATGCATAGTTTACATAAATATAACATTGTTCAAAATATTATTAATTATTTAATAATTTACTTTTGTGTAATGCCAGTTCGTCCCAAAATCGAACTCTGCTTTGTTCGGGATTAATGCCCACTGTAAGATTTTCTCCAACATCTAAATAATCCAAATCGTCTCCTTTTACAGGCTTCCAGACAACATTTATCAAATCATCCTTCTTTGATGGATTTGGATTTCCGTTGGTTGCAAAATTGGTCCATAATTTCACAAATGTTTTCATTACCTTTTCTTCGACACTATTTGGAATTATTTCAACAGTGAGTATATTTTTAAAAAGATATCCCAAATCGTCCGCATGACAAGCGCCTAAAAAAGACTAATAAAAATTATTGGAAATGTAATAAAATATTACCAGGATTATTAACTTCTAACATTTTTTTAAAAAAATTTAAGTTGAATCTGCCGACATTCTGTACAAATATATAGGAGCTTTTGAAGTAGCTTTAAATTTTTTCACTGCTGTTAAAGTTGGCCATACAAATCCAACATCTCCTTGTAACTAAAAATGTTTTAATTTAATACAAATTAAAAGAAAGGCGGTAAATTTTACTAGATAGTACTGATTTTTATTTAATTCAGAAGGCTTCTCATTTCCGTAATAAAATCTTTTGTATTTGACTGGCAATCTTTTTGGAAATGTCAGTACTCTTTTGAATATTGAAAATGTTTGGAATTTTATTCTCAAAGTTTTGAATAGCATGACCAAATTTTCTGATTTCGTTAGCATGAGCTTTGGCCAGTATACCTTCTCTAGAAGTAAAACCAATTATGATTGGTACATGATAATAGTTACCAGAATTAATTAAAAGTTCTGGTTCTTCCCACAGAAACGCATTGGGATTTTGATATTCTACGACTGGACCAAAACAGCGTTTAAATGATGGTTGAAAATCCTGAAATTACAATTTTTAATCTATAAGAAGCAACGTGATTGGAAAATACATCTAATATTTTCTTTTGCATTTCTATTATTTCGTCTGCGGACATATGTTGTAGAGTATTTAAAACGTCTTTTTCGGTTGTTGTTTTTTCCATTCCTAATGCTTTAATTGTAAAAGATAACGACCGATGACCTTTCGACCACCAAGCAGGAATACAACCACTTTGCATTATACATTTATGAAATAAACCTATCATATATATTTATTAGAGTATCAAATTATACTACTTAATGCAACCTTTAGTTTGCGGTGACAATAGCAAGTAGTGTATTGAACATGCCCCTGCACTTTCTCCAAATATAGTTACATTGTTTGGATCCCCATTAAACTGTGATATGTTTTGACGGACCCATTTTAATGCAAGCACTTGATCTTTGAGACCCATATTTCCAGGTACTTTAAGTGCAGGATCTTCAAAATTTAGAAACCCTAAAGTAATAAATATTTTAATTATAAATAACAAAGGTATGTTCTATTGCCTAGCAATCCCACTCTGTAATTAATAGTCACTAGCACTATCTCACTAGTTAAGAGAAAATCAGGACCATACACCATCGAAGATCCGGAACCCATTGTAAATCCACCGCCATGAATCCAAAACATTACAGGTTTTAACTTTTGGTATTGTTAGGTAACTAAATATTAATTACAATAAAAATTGATATACGGTTATTTAGTATAATAAGAACCTCTTTGGTGTAGACATTCAAATATAAACAATCTTCTGAACCAGATGTCAGTTGTAGTATGGGATTGAAGGCTATGCAGTCATCTCCAATGTCAGTTGCGCTTTTATTCCTTCCCAGGAATCTAATAGGATAGGTGGCTAAAAATAACAGGTAACTGCAGCTTATCTAAGTAAAGGGATGGCCAAAAATATTTGATTTTTGTTATGAGTATTTTAATTTATTTACTCCCAGATTAATAAATTATATAAATATATTAAATATATTATTAGACGCCAAATTGACAACATCGTACATCTGCCGCCAAGTCAATACGGAATTCTGAAACTTGGTTGTAAGGGTTTTCAAGGATACCCGTTCGATTCAAAATATTTTCAAAAATGGTTGATAAGTAAAAACGTTATTATCAATTTTGTAAAAATATACATTAAAATATTGACAGAGGAATACCGCTTTATAAATTATTATTATTATTATTATTATTACTATTACATTTATTATTATAAACATAATGGTCATATCTGTAAGAAATTGTAATAGTATAAATTATTTATTCGTGTGGTACAATTTTATTATTGTATTGTGATGTAAGAGTTATGGATGGTGCCCCAGAAGATAAACCTGTATAGTGTGGTGACGAAACCGTGTAGATTGTAGATTGGTTCGTGATGGCAAAGCACTTGCTTCACTAAACCACTAAACCATTAAAACCTAAACATGCCAAAATAATTTAATAAATCACTGAAACTATTTTAGGTAGGTATATGGAATACTAAAACTGGATTAAATTTGTGAATAAAATACAGACTGCAGTACGTATTGTAGCCAAGTTTTAATGATATGATATTTGTGACAAAAGTTTTACATAATCTTCTATAAGAGCAACGTTATAAATTTTAGAAGTTATGCATCTTACCAGGTAATTTACAAATCAAATAAGTAAAATTGGCAGAATTTACACCTTCAAGACACTTTAATTTGATAAGGAGTTCAAAACAATAATAATATACTAAGTGTTTCATTTGAAATAACAAATTGAGAATCTACTTCGGATACAGGAAGTCTATCGTTTCTAAAAATATTTCAAATCGAATGGGCACTTTTGAAAACTCTTATAACCAAGTTTTTAGAATTTCATATTGAATCGTATAGCAAATCTCTAACATTACACTTACCGCTGGAGACCTGGTATAATAATCAAATATAAGATAATATATAATAACAAAATAAATTTAAATAATTTTGATTAATTTTTATTAAAATTGTATTTTGAATACGATAATTAATATAAAATAAAATGAAACAGGATTTGGATAAACAAAGATTACTACCCTACAAAATAAAATACAAATTGGCACATATAAACATGCGGCAAAGAATATATAGCATACATAAACCCAAAAATATTTTGAGAGGAAGCTACAGCACAAAAAGTAAAAAGTACCACTATTGAAGAGGCACGCATTACTAGAACTTAGAAATGCAAGAAAGAATTTAAAAAATCTAATCGAGAAAGCAAAATCAGCTAAATGGCTTATAGTATGTGAAAAACTGGATGTGGATCCCTAGGGAACAGATTACCAGATCATTATGAAAGAGACAAAAAGTAATACTTATTCCTCCAATATAGCTAATGAAGTAAAGGAAGGCAGAATTACACACAACATTTGTTCCTAGCAGTTTACAAGCCTCAGAAATGGCAAAAAGGGTCAACAGAAAAGTTTTTTAACGCTTCCGAAACTCAAAACACGGAAGCTTGCAAATGGCAATTCACCAACCCCCACTAAATACCGTCAATAATTGTAAAGCCCACAAAAAGTTGTATATGTCATGATCCGATTGCTTTGTTATTCAACTTTTCCTGACGCGTGGAAAGTAAACAAAATACAAAATTTCTCCTTCGTGCGCTGTACTTACGCCACCAGCTAACAAAGCATAAAGCATACATACCCGTAAATCGTGCCAAAGCGGTGGAGGGGTTGCAAGGGACTCAATCTATTTATATCCTAGAACGCAATAAATTTTACGCTAAAAATGTATTCCGAGTATTATCTAAAATAAAAAATAAAAATTTCTACCTTTCTAAACGTCGAATGGCAAAAAATGCATAGAAATTGACTATCACATTTTATTCAGTTTAAGGCTGTTTTATCACTCAGGACAATTTCAGATTTCTAGTAGGCGGTTCATTATTTTTATTTCTTGTTACATAAATAGCTATTTGTTGTTTTTTCTGTTTCTAAAACTGTTTAAAATGCACGTCATGTACAAAAAAATTGACATCAACAATTCAACAATATATTATTTATCTATTAATATTAATCGGCTTCCAAGTCTGGCCTGTTGCGCTCAGAAAAATTCGCCCGCGAGTACATTCATTTCACAATTCTCCAAGAGTTTTCAGTATTTATCGTTTACTTAATGTTAATTTTTCTCATTGATTTTTAAGTAAAAATTAAAAAAAAAGTAGGGTTGTCAGAAAATTATTATTTATGTCGCGCAGGAGTCGAAATTTTGGCTTATAAGAAGATCAACTTTTCTATTATTTTACGTTTTAATTAAATTAAATACAACGAAAACGAAAATAAAAAAAAATAGCTCCTTCACGACATAAATAATAATGTTAGCTATATGTTTGTGCAAAATCAGAAAAACATTTCTAAAAATAAGCGAGATAAATTTACATAAACTTTATAGCTCCCTGAGAGAACAGCCTTAATAAAGTATTTTAATCCTACTGCATAGCTTCTGGAGGTACCGATCGGATTTCGCCAATTATTCATGGGTATGAGGTTTTAATTAAGAATATTTGTGCGGAAGTTGACACATGTAAAGATCCACAATATCAGTAGCTGGTGTTTAAGCGGCATTTCCGTGTTAGAAAATGTGTGGTATTTTTAATATGCTGGCTAATTACCTAGCCAAAAACCGAGAAAGTGAATAAGCGTCAAAAAAATAGTTGTTAAAAGTTTATTTAATATAACCCTATTTACCGGTTGGCAAGGAATTTCATACAGGGGAAATAGTAAAGCAGAAGGTACTCACTCACTAGAGTCAACTGAAAATCATGGAAATTTGTGGCAGACTTTGACATTATCCTGCAAAATTAAGTGAAAAATGGTATTGAAGATAGTAGAAAACACATAACGTCAGTTCTGAATACAAAACAGACAACAAGACGGGGCGGAAATTATTGCCGACGTTCCCTAGTTGCATTATTATCCAAAAATTTTATAAACAAATTCATAGACACGATATTCTCGCAGGGCAGTAATAAAATCTTAAAACGCCTTCAGGAAACTATTATTTATAGTGTAATGGTCGATAATACACAAAATGTACCTGTAGTACACTATTTGTCGCTATGTGTCCGCTATGTCATCGGCGAAAATGTACATGAAAAACTTTTAAAATTAGCAGTAATTCATGATTCTAGCAGTTTAGCTAGGTACGAACTTTTAAATCAGAATTATACAAACTTGGTATTTCAGTTTTGAATATTATTGCTTGTTAGTTTGATGGAGCTAACAATATGAAAGACTGCGATAATGGGCTGCAAGCTTGGGTAAAGCTTTGAACTTATTTGGGCTATTAGAGGAGTTTGTAGTGTTTCTCAGTTTATCTTATAAAAGAATAGTTTTAGGAGAAAGGAAAACAAAAAATATAATATATTGTATAAGTTGCAGAAAATTGGCGCTACTAGATGGTAGAGCAAGCATCGATTATTGATAAAGAGTGGAAATATCAACAGGGAACTTTAATGTCAAAATAAATTCACGGCCGGAAGTTTAATGAATGAAAGTATTTTTATTTCAATAGTTCTACTAGATTTATTTCTAGTACATCATAACATAATAGTAAATATTGCAAAAGAGATGTTGAAGTAAGGTAGTGTATATCAAAGTTTTTTGTTCTTATTTATCTTGAAGTTTTGCATTTTTTTGAAGGGTCTGCAAATCAGGTGAAATCAATGTATCTCAGAAACGGAAGTAGTAGGTATAGGGACATGTTAAAAACATACATTATTTTTTATCGTACAATTCAAAAATAGAAAAAAAACACAGAGTGATCTAATTAAAATAGCCCAACTTTGAAATTGTACGTGTTTATGGAGCACCCTGTAAAATCAAAGATATTTTTAAAATTTGGTTTCAAATAATCTCAATATTTGTATGCTTTAAGATTTCTTACATTATTTGTCGTTTTAGTGTCGGGTAGATCGTAAGATGACTCGACAGAAATACTAATGTAGCGACGGTGTATGGACCAATGGCCCTTAGAGTAAAACAATCTAAAAATCATACTCAAACAATAGTTTACGTAATGATGTCGACAGTAACCCATAGTAGAGCAAAAGTAAGTGAAACGAAGGCTGCTGCTACTTGAAAAATTATTTTTGTTTCAATTTTAAAATAAACATTTAATTATTATATCGGTACTACTGTATTACTAAACCGAATTTACAATTTAAACTGCAAACTACTTATTGTTATACAGGGTGGCCCACAGAAAACAAAAAAAAACCGTTTTTTGGAGACATCTTACACTTTAAAAAAACGTTTGGAGTACAACTTTTTAAGACAAAGTTGACCCTGAAATATCAACAGGGTTGCCCTGACAGCCCCCACATCGAAAATCTTTAATAGTATGATAAGTTGACCGGTAGCCTCATATAAAAGCTCTTTTAATTCTTTATACAGCTATATGCATTTTATTTCAGTTAGGTGGGCCCTAGAGCTCCCAAGAGCCCCATTTTCGAAAATAACCAGAATGCCAATTCATGTTTACCAGGGATATTCATTAACAATAAATTTTACCTTGACAAATAAACAGGGTGCTCTGGTAGCTCCCGTCTCTAAAATCTCAATTTACAGCGCGGGTCAGTGACACCTCATATGAAGAGTATTGTAATTCTTTATTCAACCAAATACATTTTATTCCGAGAAGACCCCTGTTATCATCTACAGAAAAATTTCACTAATACGAGAAGTTCACTTCAAACTTGAATTGATTTGGTTGAATAGATAATTTCAAAACCTTTCATATGAGGTGCCATGACCCGCCCTGTAAATTGAGATTTTTGAGATAGGGGCTGCCGGGGTTGCAGTATTTTTTAACATTTTGTTATTTTGAAAATAGGGCTATTAGGATCCCCTGACCGAAATAAGATGCATATAGAAAATTTGTGAAGAGCTTATATGAGGTACCTGCCGACCCATTATGCCATTTAAGATTGTTGACAAGGGAGATGCCGGGGCTACCCTATTTATATTTGGTGGTCACTTTGTCTTTGGAGGGAGACAAAAATTAACTTGTCCAAGCGTTTTTTTTTAAGTGTAAGATAGCTCCAAAAAACGACCTGTTTCGTTTTCAGTGGGCCACCTTGTATAGTTAAATACAGGGATATCAAAAATTATCTTGGTCAAGGGTAGTTGTGGAATGTAAAATGTTTGTGATTAGTTTACGTTTGAAATAATTATGTCACTGTCACACCGACATCATCAATAACCTATTTATTCAGCACAATGACTTGACAGATTCTGACATAACAAAACATATTTAAAAATTTAAAATAAGACAAAAGTTTTACATTCCACAACCACCCTTGACCAGGATAATTTTTGATATCCCGGTATTAAACACTCAAGTTATTCAACTTGTGTAGTGTTTTTATTGCACTTTTGATAAGTTTAAAAAGTTTTTAAATGATTTTTACATTTTATATATAATTCTTCTTTCATAATAATCTATTTTAAACGTTAATTATTTCATAAATGTTTAAATTTTGCATAACCCTTAGATCGGATAGAATATCCGCTCACAAGTTTACATACACTAGTACATTGGGAGATAAAATATAGGTAGTGCTTTTATTGGAATGAGTTATACGCTATGGCACTTAAGACCGACTTTTATAACAAAATCATTGGAACATCAAAACTAACGAAAATAAATCAACACAAATAACCTTCACCAATGAAAACCAAATAACCAACTAATCTCTAATATATTTCAGCCTAATCTTAATAATAATAATAATAATAATAATAATAATAAGCAAACATAATCCATCAAAAACTAGCCATTCAACACAAACTAATAGACACATACACACCGTACTACAAATACATACCTGAAACAGTACTAGATAACACAACACATAAATATATTTCGATAGAACAATAATTACAGATAAAACAGTACACCACAACAGACCAGACATTACACTCATAGACAAACATAGCAAAAAACATACATAATAGACATAGCAATACACAACACACACACAACATGGAAAAAACCAACACAGTAAAACTTCAAAAATACACAGATCTCTCCATAGAAATAAATCGTCTATGGAAGATGAAGAAAGTGGTCATAGTACCAATAATCCTGTCTTCCACAGGTATTATACCACATACACTACACAAAAACCTACATACACTGAACCTAAAAACACACATACATTACACTACAAAAGCAGTCATACTAAACACACGCAACACAGTGAGAAAATTTTTAAACGAATAACACACAAACACAAAACATGAATGATCTGCAATGTCTTGTTTTCAGCCCGACTTGCGACTAAAAACCAACAAGAGTCGATAAAAAAACAAAAAAAAAGATAATAATAATAATGCTTTTATTTATGATTACCTAAAACGGTTTACATAAATCAAAATTACTATTATAATAAATTATTTGTACCTAGAGCAGACAATTCTCATTAACGTTATTTAGGTATTCTTCTATAGAATAGTACGCATTTGTAGTAATTATGCTTATCCATGTGGGTTCAAAAATTATGCTCATTTTTCTTAAGATAGAGTAGACAATTGTATATATAAACGATAAGCTTTTTGACATCTAGTGTCGACTCGTGAAAGCGTTCACGTACGTAAATGTTAGCAACTTTGCCGACAGGTATGTAAAGCAGTTACATAGTCGATTCTTCAATAATTATAGTCAACCTAACAGTTGGCTTAAGTATAAAAATTTTTGAATTGCCTGCAGTAAAGTACGCAGAGGTTGTACAAAAGCAAACAAACACTGAGAATCACCCGACAGCTGTTTCGTCCTTTTAGGACTCATCGGGAGTGAGAGAACTCGAGTGTAAGTTCACTATTGTACAAACGCGCGCTGTCGACTATATGCCCTACTGGAGGGATCACAATATTTAAACGATAAGACTTTTCGACACTAGTGTCGACTCGTAAGAAAGCGTTCACGTACGAAAATGTTAGCAACTTTACTGCATGCGATTCGAAATTTTTATACTTGCCAACTGTTAGGTTGGCTATAATTATTGAAGAATCGACTATGTAACTGCTTTACATACCTGTCGGCAAGTTGCTAATATATATATAAACATGGAAATGTAAGTATTTTCAAATTTTTTTAAAACGTGTTATGCAATCGTCTGCATAACCAATATTACATATTATTCTAAGGACTCGGCGTTGTAATACAAAGATTCTATGCCTAATAACAGAATAACCCCAACCCAATATGACGTATTGCAAATGGCAATGAAAATATGCATAGTATGATTTGATTAATATAAATTGAGAAACACAAGAATTTAAATTCCTTATTAAATAGATTGATTTATTTAATTTTTTGGAAAGCAAATTTCCGTGGTCATGCCATAGTAGCTTAGAATCTACACAAAACTCCAAAACATTTAAAAATCTGTAGTTTGATTAATATTCTTAAGACTAAATATAGTTTTTACAGTTTTGTCATTAATAAGATTTAATTTGTTTTTATAAAACCAGTTTTCAGCTTTTACCCATAATTCTTGAGATTCAATAAATATATCGTGCATTGTTGATCCACGTAGCAGAATGGCTGAATCATCAGCATATACAATTGTAGTAGTGTTGTTTCCAATTCGAGGAAAATCATTTATAAAAACGATAAATAGTAAATGTCCCAAAATCGATCGTTGAGGAACACCTACATTATTATATTTAAAATTTGATATATCCACACCTACATTCACACATTGTTGCCTATTTTTAACGAACCTAAATTCAAACAAATTTACTGGACAATTGGAAGAAAATCGTAATTGTAGATGGAAAAACTAATTGTTACTAAATGAAACCGTTTTGACACCCTTCTAGACTTACGGTGTACTTGCAACAATTTCAGAACAATAGCAAAGGTTACATTCCGATTTAATAATACCCATCATCGCCGAAGAAATATGAAAGTACATCACAAACTACAAAAACAAACTAACAATGCATGTCTGTCATACTATGCTACTACCCTAAAAAAAAAAAAAAAAAAAAAAAAAAAAAAAAAAAAAAAAAAAAAAAAAAAAAAAAAAAAAAAAAAAAAAAAAAAAAAAAAAAAAAAAAAAAAAATAAAATAAATTAAAAAAAAAAAAAAAAAAAAAAATAAAAAAAAAATTTTATAAAAAAAAAAAAAAAAAAAAAAAAAAAAAAAAAAAAAAAAAAAAAATTTATTTATTATTTTTTTAAAATTTATAATAAAAAAATATAAAAAATAAAAATAATATTTTTTTTATTTTTTTTTTTTTTTTTTTTTTCTTTATACAGGGTGTCCCACCGGGAACGCCATCGATAGATTATAGAAAAACTGTACATGGGAAAAATTTGAAAATTTGGTAGTATACTAACATCGACAGGGGCAGTTCCGTTAAAATATTTTCAAGATGGTGACACTTCCGGTTATACCGGAAGTAGGTGTCAAGTTGCTTATTTTAAATGGAACATCCTATATATTATTCTATTTTTGGATTTTGCACAAAATTGTAGACACATTTTGTGTATAATGTCCTATACCTAAGTCTAACTGTTTTGGACTTATTTTAAATTTTATGTCAAAAATGACGTTTTCAGGCCTAAACAAAATTATAAAATTTTCCTATACTAATGCCTTTATTATTTAATTGGAATAGGTTTTCTTGTAGCAGGGGACCTATTTTAGTGGGCTATGTCGATATTTTGATAATAAATTAATACAGGGCGATCAAAAAAAGGATTAAAATTAAATTCAAAAACACGTCAAAAGTCATTTTTTTAAATGCAAGCACCATGTTTTTATAATTTTATCTTATTTAGCATCAAAAATAAGGTTGACTTTGTACAAGGTTGTCTATTCAAAAATTCATGGTTTTCGAAATATTGGCAATTTAACATTTTTTTTGTTGCACAAATGCTATTGATTTCTTTTAATATGAATGGTTATTCCTAGTTGGCCATGATGGCGTTAGAAAACAATCATCTGTCAAGGATATGTCAAACTGTGTGTATCAAACTAAGAAATGCCAACAGTTAACTGTACCGACTGTGAGTGTTAAAGTGCATATCGTTATCAAAGCGATAACTTATTATGCTTGAAACACACGTGTGTCGATAAAGCCAAGTAATTACTTGTACAGTATTACACACGCAACGAAAGAACACCTGGCTTTATCGACACACGTGTGTTTCAAGCATTTAAAGTTATCGCTTTGGTAACGATATGCACTTTAACACTCACAGTCGGTACAGTTAACTGTAACACATGTTCTTAATATAACTTTATCACATTGTCCATAAATAATAAATAAATTTAAGTAATCTTCGTTTGTATAATTTAAGCGTCCCGGCATGATTATTGAAAATTTTTAACAGTTTGACATATCCTTGACAGATGATTGTTTTCTAACGCCATCATGGCCAACTAGGAATAACCATTCATATTAAAAGAAATACAATAGCATTTGTGCAACAAAAAAAAGTTAAATTGCCAATATTTCGAAAACCATGAATTTTTGAATAGACAACCTTGTACAAAGTCAACCTTATTTTTGATGCTAAATAAAATAAAGCTATAAAAACATGGTGCTTGCATTTAAAAAAATGACTTTTGACGTGTTTTTGAATTTAATTTTAATCCTTTTTTGATCGCCCTGTATTAATTTATTATCAAAATATCGACATAGCCCACTAAAATAGGTCCCCTGCTACAAGGAAACCTATTTCAATTAAATAATAAAGGCATTAGTATAGGAAAATTTTATAATTTTGTTTAGGCCTGAAAACGTCATTTTGACATAAAATTTAAAATAAGTCCAAAACAGTTAGACTTAGGTATAGGACATTATACACAAAATGTGTCTAGAATTTTGGGCAAAATTCAAAAATAGAATAATATATAGGGTGTTCCATTTAAAATAAGCAAGTTGACACATACTTCCGGTATAACCGGAAGTGTCACCATCTTGAAAATATTTTAGCGGAACTGCCCCCGTCGATGTTAGTATACTACCAAATTTTCAAATTTTTCCCATGTACAGTTTTTCTATAATCTATCGATGGCGTTCCCCCCCCCCCCCCCCCCCCCCCCCCCCCCCCCCCCCCCCCCTCCCCCCCCTTCCCCCCCCCCCCTTCCCCCCTTTTCTTCTCCCCCTCCCCCCCCCCCTTTCCTCCCCCCCCCCCCCCCCCCCCAACAAAACACCCCCCCACTCCCCCCTTTCCCCCCTACCACCCCCCCCCCCCCCCTTTCCCCTTTCCCCCTTCCCTTCCTCCTTCCCTTCCCTTCCCCTTCCCCCTCTTCCTTTTTCTTTTTTCCCCCCTTTAAACCCCCATCTTTCTTTTTTTTTTTTTTTTTTTTTTCCTTTTTTTTTTTTTTTTACCCCCCCTTTTTTTTTTTTTTTACCCTTTTTTTTTTTTTTTTTTTTTTTTTTTTTTTTTTTTTTTTTTTTTTTTTTATTTTTTTTTTTTTTTTTTTTTTTTTCCCGGTTCTCCCTTTTTCCCCCCCCCTTTCTTTTTTCCCCCTTTTTTTCTTCTTTTCCCCCCCCTTTTCCCTCTTTTTTTCCCCCTCTCCCCCTCCTTTTTCCTCCCCCTCTCCCCCCCTCTCTTCTCCCCCCCTTTTTTTTTCTCTTCCCTCTCCAAAAAACCCCCAAAAAATTCCCTCCCCCCCCCTCCCCCCAATTTCCCTCTTCCTCCCCTATTTTTCCGCAAAATCCCCCCTTCCCCCTTTTTCCCTCCCTCCCCCCTTTTTTTCCCTTCCCCCGCAAAAAAGCCAAAAACCAAAATTTTCTACCCTTCCCCCCCCCCTAATTCCCTTTCCCCCTTCCCCTTCCCCCCCCTCCCCCTCCTTTCCCCCCCCCCCCCCTAACCAATAAAATTCAAAAAACCCTTTTTCCTCCCCCCCCTAAATCCCCTTCTTTCCTCCCTTCCCCTCCCCCCTCCTTTTCTTCTTCTTTCTTTTTTTTCTTTTTTTTTTTTTTCCTTCCTCTGGGGAAACAGGGGATTTTCCCTCCCCCAAAATCTTTTATTTTTTAAAAAATCAAACTTAACACCAAATAAAATTAACAAAAAAATAACACAAATATTCTGTGTACATAGAGCTATTGTAGATTTTCTGAGCCTAAAATATGCCGATTTAATCCAAAAATACCTTAGTCGAAAAGTTGATATTTTTCGAAATACAAAGCGTCAAAATTATTTTTTATTAGTTTTCCTTGGACAATTTTTTATAATAGCAGTGCCTACCATTTGCACAAAATAGGGTACTCGTTGGTTTATTACGATGAAAATTCGAATCCGTTCTCATTTTTGTGGTAAATTGACATCTCTTATGATATACGCGAACACTCTCACGGACATTGCCATTACAAAAACTATTCACTAAAATCATATCAGTTTGCTCTTCAAAAGTGTACTCCATAATAATCTAGACTTCAAACACTGGCGTGATTTGGCTGTTAATAACTCTTTTGAACGTTTAATATCTGTCAAAAATGTAAAAGATAAAGCAAAATGAAATTATCTCAGAAACTGTTTCTCGGAACGACATTTATTAAGTATACTTTTTTGGAACAGAAGAAGTTAGAGTATAATATTATGCAGCAAGGCAGAAAAAAATGTAAAAAAATTGCTCTAGTGGCGCCCTTGCAATTTACTACAAAAATGATAACGGATTTTGAATTCTCATCGCAAAAAACCACCGAGAGTATCCAATTTCGTCAAAATAGTACTGCTATTAAAATTATCAAAGTTTTTGGTTAAATAGCAAGTATTTAGTCCTAAATCTACAGCTCTATGTATACGAAATATCGGGACACCCTGTAGGTATGTATCTAACACAACAAAAATCGGCTTTGATTAAAAAAAAATACAATAAAAAATTGTACCAAAATAACCAATTTCAAAAAAAAATTTTGAATAAACAAAAAGTTTTGTTTCCACTAATTTCAATAAATATAACAACTACTATCATATTTTTGAAATATTTACTATTTCTTATCAAATATGATGGGAAGAAATATTTTGTTTCATTTAATTATTACTTACTTTAAATCGCAAAGATCCGATGGGAGGTTTCGCGTAAGGAATTCCTTGAAAACAATAGTATTTATCGCCGTCATAATTTTTTGCAGTTTTTCCACGGAGTTTTCCCATTTGCTACAGATACAACTGGATCGGTCATGATTGTCAAAATCACCACTTTAACTATAAATAAGTACTACTACTAATCTTATCACTTTTTACGATTAGTTTATCGTTGTTTCATTACACAATTTTAAATATTATAAAATTTAAGACATGCATTAGTCATATATACAGTAATGTGAAATGTACTGTTAAATAAAACAAAACAAAACCAGTTTGTATTTTTACAAACCAGGACTGGAATAATGCAGTTACTTTTTAAGGTCATTTACATTAATTTAATATTTTAATAGGTATGTGCCAGTGGCGTATGCTTTATAGATTCAATGTTATTAACATCACGATAGATGACCAGTCATGAAACACAATGTGATTGGCTAATGACAACTTTATTAAAATTAGTGCACATAACTTCCACGGTTGTGATAGCCTTGGTGGAGCTGTTGCATGGGCATTACTCTCCTAATGACAGGTAGCTGCAGGTGGCATACGTTCTTTAGATTTGCTTACCGAAGGTAAAATTAAATATGTTGTAAGATAAAATTTAATAAATGGTTTGGACAATGTACTCAAGTAGTAAATAAAACTAGAAAATTTGATAATTTCTTAAAATTGATTATTAAATTAAATAAGCTACACTAGTAGTAGTTATATATTTGATAAATGTTAAATTATCAAAATATATTTTTTTGTTGTATTTAAGTAGTCCTTTGTTTAAGAGTTTGGTTAAAATAAAAGAAAAAACAACTTATTGTGTTTTTCGACTGTTTATAGTTATAACTGACAAAATAAAGTAAATTTTTTTAAAATAATTATTTTAACATTGTTATTAATAACTATTATTTTAATGTTAGCATGTTTTTGATTGGTTGTTGTGAAATAATTTATTATCTAGTTATAATTTTGCTTTGTTTACACTTTAGAGCCTGATGAAGGAAACACATTATGAATAAAGATTTCCGAAACGCCGCAAACAGTAGAAAAAACACAATAAGTTGTTTTTTTGTTTTATTTTAACCAAACTCCTAAAAGGAGTACTTAAATACAACAAAAAAATGTAGTTATATTATAAGTATTATATTTATATACGGGGGATTCAGTTTGGTGTTCGCGGTGTAATTTTAAGAAAAAGTACTATAATTCAAATATATATGTAAATGGCGTGTTAAATCACATCCGATTAGCTACTTCTGACTTATGTAGCTCATCAATGTTGTTTAACACTATATGATTTATTTTTTTTTTTTTTTTAGTACTTTTTCATTTTAATAAACAAATTAAAGGCCACGAATATCTAACTGAATCATTCTGTATAATATCAAATCAAAATTGTACAACAAGAATGTCAAACTGGTTGTATATGAATCCCTGCTTAAAGAAGTACTACGATTCAAATAAGAGAAAACAGTTATCAATTACCGAGGTTGACCAAGTTTGAGTAATTTTTTTCATTAAACAAAGTGATGATTAAAATTTGAATGCAATCTAGCCAGTAGTTTTTGTTTTTTGCCTGTTGTTTCCATAGCACATAGTAACAATAAATTTGAAGTATTAGACTATTTTGTAACTGTCAAGTTTACAAATTGTTGTTGTTTCTTCACAATTTTATTCTGAACTTTAAAACAATGCCGAGAGTACGTGAGTATGTCAACATCAACATTTTGTCCAATTAAGTGATTTTTAAGGTGGCCGTATTATTGGTATGAGAGAGGCCGGACTTTCGCTAAGAGAAATTGCTCGTCGTGTAAACCGAAATGTTTCATCGGTATTGAGATGTTGATCCAAATAGTCCGAGGAAGGGGTTCAACATCGTCGCCGTGGATCTGGACGTCATCGAGCACTACAGATCGCGAAGAACGTCGCTTAAGAGTTTTGGCCACAAAGATCAATTGCAAATGATTGGATGAGAGGTACAAGACTTAAGATGTCAATGTCATCTGTTTATCGCCGGATAAGATCTTATGGGTTGCGTTCATATCGTCCATTTTTATGTCTTCCTTTTACACCTCTTCACCGTCTACGCAGACTAGAGTGGAGCAACGAAAGGGTTAATTGGGCGCAAGAATGGCATCAAACTGTGTTTAGTGACGAGTTTCGATTTTGCTTGTGGTCGTAGGAGGGTCAGACGAATGCGTAGAGAACTTAAAAATCCAACATTTTTTGTGGAACGCAACACAGCCCTTACTCAAGGAGTTATGATATGGAGTGCAATATGTTATGGTAGCAGATCACCCTTGGTCTTTATTGACGGCAACCTTAACGCAGCTGGTTACATTGCTAATGTGCTACAACCAGTTGGCCTTCCATATCTTCAAGAGCTGCAAAATCTCATTTTCCAGCAGGATAATGCGCGCCCTATACGCCCTATACAACTCGGTTTTTGGAAGGATCTGACATTGCCGACCTCCCATGCCCTGCTCAGTCGCCTGATTTGTTGTCAATTGAACATGTATGGGATATGATTTCATAGGCGACTGGGTAATTTACCGCACTCTCCAGATAATTTACACGATCTTCAGCAATGGATTCAAGAAGCTTGGGATGATATTCCACAAGCAGCTATAAATCATTTGATTGATAGCATGCCAAGCCGTCTAGATGAGTACATTACAAATAGTGGCGGAGCAACTCATTTATTGAAAAAACTTTTAAGCTTTTATTTGTGTAAATTTTAATCATCACTTTGTTTAATGAAAATAGACGTTTGCTAAAAATTTCATTAAAATTGTTCAACAACTTCTAGGTGTTGCAATTTTTTGGGATTCAGTACCAGTTTATATTGTTCAGTCTTTCATTATCATGTTCACGTTCTTCATTTGCTCTTCGACGATTTTCATCTTTATTTACATTATTCTTTGTTCTGTCACGTTTACGTTTATATCGTATCCCCACCAGTATTAAATCGAAGTGACAGCTATTTGCATAATTATTATTTAGTAATTACGGTAATTACGACATTAGTGATACCTCTTTTTCAATTAGGCTTCGGCAGTTTTCTTCGTGTTTATTAAGACCATCGAACTGATTTCTTTGGAGTAAAATGATTTTGTGTCTCCTTTATAAACTACTTGTATTTTTGGTTTACCGCCGTCATTAATAACTTTGAATCGCAAATGTTTCACTTTGATTTGAACCTTTGTGCCTTCAAACCGACGCCCAATAAGAGGTTTGGCATCAAAACGGCGTTATTGTGGTTCATCGCTACCTGGTTCTTGGTAGCATCTCCAATGAGACGCTCAGTATCTGTAAAAGTCAGATAATATTGGGTGATTCGATTGGTCGGTAGCAATAATCTCAACTTAAAAGTGTTGAAAAACGCCTACACAGGAATAGGTGGTTCCAAGATTAATACCAAGAGCAGGTGCTTTGGCCATCTTTTTGTAATAAATTGAAAGAAAGTTGTAGTCTTAAGTTCTAAAAATGATTTTGTACACTTAACTAGTAGATAGATACGCTGCTGTATTATTGTTATCCATTAATTGTTTATACGCATTCGACAAAACGCCACTCAACACTGGGATACCGCCTTGTGTAAAATATATGCACAAGCGTGAGCAAAGCTCTTAGTTTTTACACTTGTATTGTAATGTCGCATTTGAATCGTGGTGTGTCTACACGAATGTACAGTTATCACTGTGTTGTAGGTTTGTAGAAGCTGGACAGTATCTTAATAAGTTCTTATGATAAATATAACATTTATTCAAGTTTGTCATCCTTCTCTTGCTTTTTTACATGTTCATAGTGCGATTAAATAATTAGGTTCCACTATTAAATTCTAGCAACTTAAAAATTTCATCATAAATTTCAACATAAATTAAGCAAAAATATCTCAAAATTTATTCACTTTGCTTAATATGCAACAATGATAGGTCGACTAACAACATTATGCAACAGCCGAAGCAATGAACTCGTCCCAGATAAGCGAATTTGTCAGCAACAAACGTAATATAAATACGCGGTAGGAAATAATCATATAAGAGTCAACAGTCAACAGACAACAATTATCATTAAGTACGCATTCATTCAGCATTCGTTATGCATCGTATTGTAGTGGAATAGCTCGGTCAGTATCATTTCATTTTTCCATCGCGTCAAGTTCTAAAGTGGTGACGTCCCAGCGATAGATAATGGAAGCCACATTTGGATAGCAGAGCCGTCAGTCGCTAACCAAAACGCAATTTTTTGCTACTCGGCTTGACGCCTTACAACCACCGCCAATTCTATTACCATGGATATAGTTGACAACACTACCAAAGACCACTGAAGAGCACGCAACCAGACCTCTTAGTTTGCCGCGAAATATCCGTCCGTACAGAGGTGGTTGGAGAAGACAAGAACAACTGCCACTTGAAAACCTTAGTTAGCATTCAAACCATGCACAGGAATGTAGAGTAAATTGATACATTTAAACAAAGAGATCGAGTATGACGTGTACAATAAATATTCACGGGGTCAAAAGATTCTCAAAAAATGACAATTTGCCAAAGAGTTCGTAGAAAAATTAGAAGAATTTATAATGTACGAGCTGAGTCATTTTCATTATTTTTGATTGATAAAAGTGGCATAAGAGAGCGAACTAAATCATTTCTCCACAAGCTTTTAAATCTATTGAAAACACAGTTATAGTAAAGTGTGTATTTGTGATTGACGACTAACTGATTTAAGTTTTTAAGTGTTTGTCATAGATAGGTTGTATGTATACGTTTTATCTACATACTAGATCAGTACCAAAATAGTTTTTGATGGTTACTCAGACTGCGAAAAAATCACGAAACATTTTGAACGCATGAGAGTCTATTTATAGATAGACTTATTTCAAAGTTCGAGGAGCAGATGGAGATGCAGATGGTACTTACAGCTATCAGCCTGACATCCGAGTGTAAAATAGTGGCAGTGGTGGGTGAATATATTTACCTTCTTGTCATATTAGTTGACTCTGTACTTTCTTAAAAGCTAGAAAAAAAGTACATAGAATACTATTTACTACCCTCCGGCTCGATTGACACATTTAGAGCTTTTTTAGGTCATTTTAAATGTCTGAGCGTTGTGATACAACTTCAGCTTTAATAATCGAGACAAAATAAAGTGTAAAAAACTATGAAAAGAATGCAACATATTCAACGACCCTGAGACTGATCTAGAAACAGTTATGAGTAAAGGACAAGCAAGGAAAAAATGACATTTTTAAACAACAACATCAACTTTATATATAAAGTCTACGTTTGCTAAGGTGACATATAAGATCGTTATTTTTCCTTCAACAGATGCAGCAAAACAGCAGCACACACTTAGGGTCTACTTTCAAGTTCAAGCGTTCAACCCTACAGAAATAAAGTAGATGAACTTTAACGAACCACCACCCTCAAGCCCCTACATTAGATAAATTGCTGCATCTCATTTCCTGCAAACGTGTTGCTAAAACTGTGAGGGGCATTGCTACAATATTGAATAATATTTGCCGATAATGACCATGATTTGGTCAAAGTGAATGATATATCTGTAATTCAACATATGACGAAAGAACCATCCACATCTCGATTACATTTATTTAAATAAACTTTCATCCATCTTCTAACACTATCATGTTTTCTTTACTTTAGATCAAGAAAGCTATGCGGTAGATCTTCACAAAGTATGAGTTTTCACAATTTACATCTAGAGCCTACCCTGCGTTTTTACAAGTGATTCTACAGCTTAAACAGTAGTTGCCGATAATAGAGGAATAAAATGAATTCACTGCATTCATACAATTAATAGTATTATTACTGACTATTGCACTCATAGAATATTCAAGCAATTACATAACATCATTCAACAATGGAAACAATATTTTATGTGAAAATGACTGCCAATATTTTTCGTCAACTAATAAATAATCGGTACACAACGTACTCATTTTTGAGCAACAAAATAACAATTGTTATGGTCAACCGGTTAACTTCGTGCTGTTTTACAGATTTTGGCCATAATGTGCCTCTTTATGCACTAGTATTTTTTTGTTACTTTATGGACGGCTGTAAATGTCAAACGTAGAATGTCAGAATAAATGTGTGTATTTTAAGAGTATGAAGTGTCAATTTATAAACACAAGCAAAGACAACTAGATATACGTCGGTATGACAAACCCTTTCTGCAGTTCATATTTGTTTGAGTAAAATCATACAGCTGACTATAAAATTTTGTATGCAATTCGTCCATTTGCACATTTGCATCGGTTTTCACAAATGAACATCTACCAGAAAATAAAGCAAAATCGCATTCAAGATAGTCTCACTGAAGTGACGTTCGATGTCAAGAGAAGTCAAAGAAAACTACTTGTCCTCAAAAATAACTTTCACCTGGGATTGATAGATTAAACACATTTTTCTTTTAAAAGTTTGCTGACATACTTTGCACTCCTATTTGCAACATTATTAATCGCTTATTCAAAACATCGACGGTACCAGATCTGTGTTTATAAAAAAGGTGACAAAATGAACCCGACTAATACCGTTCTATCAGCTTACTCTCAATTTCATCAAAATTATGGAAACATTTTAGGAGATGCAATCTTTGATTTTCTTACAAAATAACATGTAATACCACTCAAACAACATGGATTTGTAAAAGGAAGATCCACAACTACAAATATTCTTACTTGCGTAAACGACTGGTCTCTGTCTCTTGATAATAAACTGCCAACTGATATAATATATCTTGACTTTGCCAAGGCGTTAGACAGAGTTCCACTTCGTAGATTACAGTATAAACTTGAGTCATACGGCATTCGTGGTAATCTATTACTTTGGTTTAAAAACTACCTACCGGACAGAAAATTTAGCGTTAGAATTGGACAATCTTTCTTGTCCAAAAGTTTGTGAAAAGTGGAGTTTCTTAGGGATCCATACTTGGCCCTCTACTGTTCATTGCATACTCTAGTGATTTACCACATCATATTTAATTATGTAAATTTAAGTAAAATGTTTGTTCTAAACATCGATTCTTGTCTTCGTGGACATGTATTAATAAAATGAACAATTCAATTGCGTTCAAAGACAAACATTCTTTACAAATCGAGTGTTTCATTCCTGAATGACCAATGCGAAAAGCAGTAGGATCATCTCAGTTAATGTTTTCAAAAATAGAATTGATGTTAATTTATTTTTTATAATGTTAATGCTATTGTGTTTACTTTGATGTTATTAACAAATTGGTTCAAAGCTAATAAATTAAAATTAAACGTATCTAAAACCAAATGTATGATACTAGGAACTAAAAACCACAAATTTAGAAAATGTCGAAATTGTAGTAGAAAACAACAAAATTGAGGTAGTAGAGGAATTTAAATATTTAGGTGTTGTTATAGATAACAAACTAAAATTCAATAAAAAAATGGAGTATATAATAAAGAAAGTAAGTGGAAAATAAACTTTTAGGAAGAATTTCGAATAAGTTAAGTTATGATATTAGATTATTAGTATATCGTTCAATTATAGAGCCCTATTTAATTATTGTAGTACCATAATCTTTTACAATGAAGGTGAAATAAATAAATTACAAAACAACAAAACAAAACCCTCCGCATTATATTACGATGTTCAAAATTAACCAGCGTAAAATATATGTTAGAAACAACCGGTTTACTCAGTATTTGGCAAAACACAGTATTTAATGTACTACTTTTGATTTATAAATGTTTAAATAACAAATTACCGAGGTACCTTAATACATATTTATTTCACAATCGAGAGTTTCACGGATATGAAACCAGACAAAGAGACAACTTTAGATTACCAAAATACGATAAAACTAGTAGCCAAAATTCACTGTACTATAAAGGATTAAAGTTATTTAATGAATTGCCAAATGAAATAAAATATAGTAGCTCTATGTCTGATTTCAAATTTAAAACTACACTATATGTTAAGAATAAATTTTAGTTAAGTAAAACATTTATAATATAAATTATGAAATTGTAAGATTATAATAGTTATTATTAACTAAATAAAGCTTATTATTATTATTATTATTATTATTACTTACATTTTCTGTGTATGGGCTGCCACAGGTTCAGTCCTCAGTCTTTATTCCTATGTATATACAGGGTGATTTATACAACGAGGCTAAAATGAAATTATGTGTTCACAGTTTGATTCTAAGCAAAAATGCAAATAATTTTTCTTTTAATCGGCTTTTGTTTTCGAGATATCGAGATACCAACTTTTGAAAGATATGATTTTAAGTTTCACAAAAACTAATATAGAGTGATTTGAAACAAAAACTTATTTATTAGTTATTGACAGTTTCACATTTGGATAGTGTTTGGAATTGTTCCTTCTTCATATTTAAAAAGTTTAGTCGGTAAAAACAAGCAACGAAATAGATTACATCATTCGATATAAGAAACAAACCTTCAAAAATTGTACGGTGTTAAATAAATTCACAAACGGTTAGTAATCACAGAATGGTGAGAACCACGGTTGAGATATATCTTTTTAAGGAAAGGTATAGATGGATCCAAAAAAAGTTAGACCAAAGCGGACCGATCCTCAAAGCGTTGGTAATTACTAACACTTATTATGTTTGTTGAAACAAAAATTACATCAGACCCAAATATTAATATTATTAAAAATGAGGAAATTAGCCAGGAAACAAAAGCAATAATGGAAGAAAGAAGAAAGCTGAGGTTACAAAACGCAGACGATCAGCAACTAAGAATTTAATAAACAATGTCTACGCTACCAGAAAAGATATTTGTAAGTACAAACCCAAAGAAATACAAAAACTATTTACGAAAATAAAAGCCTTAAAATACTCTAGCAAAGTTTAGAAACGAAAAACAAAAATAATAAAACTGAAATACAGAAAAAGTGAAACAACAAAACATAGAAGAGGCTTATTAAATATCAGTAACATTATATATCTTATATAGAACATCGGGATCAAATGAAAGAGAAAACGTAATCAATCAAGGATCTGAATAACAACCACATATTTCAATAACAAAGATAGAATACACGCATTAACTAAAATGAAATGAATAGCACCTGACGAAGTGGTATTCTTACAAAAGCTATAAAGGCCGGAGGACAGACATTAAAAACAATAAGAAAACTATTTAACCTAAGTTTATGTGAATGTATAATACCCACCAAGTGGAACAATGCTGTAACTATCATTATCAACAGAAAGGAGATAAAAAAACCTAGAGAATTATCGATCGATAAGACTGTTAAACCATATTCATAAGCTGTTCACTAGAATAATAACAACTAGAATTGAAAGAAAACAAGGGAACAAGTCCGGTTTAAACAAAGTTTTGACACTAATAACTACCTCAAATGTATCAAAACCCTCATCTAAAAAAGTATCAAATACAATAGACCACTTGTCTTGATGTTCATCGATTTTAACAAAGTTTTTGATACCATCGAAAGAGATAGCACTATAGATGCCATGAGAGATAGTCGCATCGACTGCAGATATACTAAGCTTATGAAAACATCTATACAAACGCAACTATGGCGTTTAAACTACAGGAAGAAACAAAACCTATAAAGATATAACAAGGAGTCAGGCAAGGAGATACGCTGTCACTCTAGCTATTTATAGAGTCTTAGAACACGCGTTTAAAATGTTTAACTGGGAAGAAAAGGGATATCAATAGACGGAGAGCAACTAAATCATCTCCGATTTACGGTTGGCGTAGTCCTGATAGCGGATGACCTAGGAGAAATTACCACGATGGCAAATCAACTCGACATTACCTACAGAAAAATTGGCCTAGAAATAAATGTGACAAAACAAAATATATAAATCTAATCCTAATACCAAAACTGAAGGACGTGAACATAAAATAACCGAAAAATAAGTACTTAAGTCATAATATCATGATATCCAGAGATAATCAAACTATTAAAATACAAAGTCGAATAAATTTAAGCTGGGCAGCGTACGGATCTTTAAGAGACGTTTTTAAGAGCAACGTCCCAATACACCTAAAAAAGATCAGTGCGTGTTTAACCTTATAAGCTAAGACAAGTAACAGTCGAAAACTTCAAATAACTCAAAGGAAAATGGAAAGATTAATCATTTGGGTAATACTCCAGAGGCAGAAATGAGGTACTAAGAAGAAAACAAAAGTAACAGATGTCTTCAAAACAATAGGTAACCTGAAAGGAACTGGGCGGGGCATGTGGACAGGATAAAAGATGGAAGGTGTGACACGTGGATGTTAGAATGGAGACAAAATAAAAGAAATGTGGGAAAACCCCTATGCGCTGGACGACATCAAAGAGTAACATCCAACTGGATAAATGAAGTTCAAGAGAAGAAAACATGAAGAGGTTTTAGGGAGAGTCCTATCTTCAACGGTGGGCAAAAAAGAGGCTGGATGATGATGCAAAATTAAGAATGGCGCAGAATAGCAAAATTTTCAGAACCACTAAATGATCGATTTGGGACCCTCTTTACCAGAGGAATGTTATTGATGAAAGAGCTTCAGAGTAGGGATAAGATTTTTCTGTAAAATTTACCGATTATTTGCAGCTATGAATTGCTTGTTGTCTATACACATCAACAAAGATGGATCATTTGTATAAATTTGAAAGTTATTTCGTAAATTTTAAATAATTGCATTGTCAGCAACCAGACAAGCCTCCTTTGACGTTTTAATTAAATTCATTCCTTTGTTTATCAGTCACTTATTCAATTTTAAATAAATAAAAGTTATACATAAATTCTTTAATAAGTTAATTATATGGGGAAAGTGGGGAGCTTATATTAATTTGTCAATTTTCCTTACATTAATTACTATCATTGGACACATTTGTTGAGCAGATGCTGTTCACTTAAGATACTTTAACTTATGCAATATTTTAATGTTCTAAGAAAATAGCATGTTGTAATATAAATTATGTTTTTATGAAGAAGCTTAACAATTTGTTATTCATTGAATCCAATTTCAGAATAACAGACGTAGAGGATGCTGCTAATCACAATTTTTATTTAAGAAATTAATTAGTACTCATTGATAATTTCGGTTTTAATCCACGCGAAAATTAAAATGCGCTCTGCATAAGTAATTCGGCAATGCGAAATTATAAACACATTGTAGGAGAGATAATAAAGATGATAATGCGGCTACTGTTTCCTTTTTAAATCTAAAATTTATTAATAGAATCGTTACCTGCAAGGGATCTTTTTCCTGTTCTCATCAATCTATGTGCGATGGTTTATATTGAAAATAAAAATTTTCCAGTTGTGGTGAAAGTAAGTGTACGTATCGCACAGCTGATTAATTTCTATTATCAAATGTACATAATGATAAGTCACTGAAAAAATAGATATCAACGGTTTTTACACAAATTTTATCATTTGCAGTTGTAAACCACGAGCCTACATTAATTTAACAAACTGCGTTGTTCTAAACACATCACGGCCAGCACAAAGTGTTACTTTGAAAGTATAATGAAATGTACAAAAAACAAATAGCGATGAGTGTTAATGAGAAAAATGATTAATCATTAGTATTTAGTTGTTAACGAAGAAAAATCGCGACTACGTTTTTATACCTAAAATACGAATTTGTTACAATGTTGAGTGATAAGTGCTTCCTGTCTTAATCGACACTGTTCTATTACATCCTCGTTTATCCTGTACGGTTTTTTTGTGCATTTATAACCGCTTTTAGGTACAATGCGAGTTTAATTGTGCTTTTAATAATAATTGTTGGTGTTTGCAATTGTGAAAACGAGAACGGCAGAGTGAATTCAATTTTGAAAGATTCCTGAAATTTGGAGTGTACAAGTAAGTACCATTACAATTTCATAAATCATCATATTGTGCTTATCATCGAAATGTCACTATCTTTATAGCCTACTTAGAAAAGATAAAAAATATCATTATTAAAACGAAGATGAATAATTACTAAGAATTTTATCGCCCCAAAAAAAAAAATGAATACTAAATCTCTGCTGTTCAAACTCTTACTGATAAATATAAATGTTTAATGAAATTGCACAGTTTATCGCATAAGTATTTGTTATCTGCGAAAATAGAGGAAAATAGAGTGTAAACCGATGTATTTTGATAAATATAGGCGTTCGTATTAATCGATGTTTGATCGTATAATGAATATTAAATTGTTTCATTGGGACTTTATCTAATGACGAATCTTTACTCATATGTCATACAAATTCAATCATTTGTGTGTTAGAAATATTATTATCACGTCTCACAAGATGAGGTAGGTACATTTTTCTGATTGTGGGCAAAAAGTCACTATGGTAGTGTTGATAAAGTTCAATAACATTGAAAGATTTTTACTCCACATCTTATAAATAAAACCTTTTTTACTTTTTCCGACGAATTAGTGTTTTAGAAAGCAAAACAAAAGTTTCGCGCGGAACTTCATATCGGTTCTGATACTTACAAACGTGTAAAAACATATCGAAAATGTTCGGCGATATAAAACACATTGCTCGAAAAACAAAATAAAAAAAAGAATCGTAGGAAAAAATCAACGACAACAAAATAACGAGGTACCGCCCGCGCACACATCCATAAAAAGAAAATGAAAATTGCGTTTTAGAAAAACATAGTTCAAACAAAAGATATAGAAAATAATAACTTTTTTTATAATTAATAATAATAATATTGAAGAGATTTTCCTTTCGTAAATTTTTTTTATAAATAAATTTTCCAGGACTATTGTATGCTAACTGGATTCCTTTAAGGAAGGTGAATGTAAAAATGTAAAGGAACAAACCAAAAGTGGTGTGTTCCTTTACATTCACCTTCCTAAAGGGATCCAGTTAGCCTACAGTAAGTCCTGGAACAATTTAATTTATAATAATAATAATAATAATTTTCTTTGATAACGGAAATACCGACTTACAAAATTGAAACAAATAGAACCAATTATAGAATTAAACTTATAAAATAAACTAAATTACATAATCGAGTATATAATCAAAACAAAAAAATTTAAATAATAATAATAGTAATAAAATAATAACAATAATATAATAAGATTTGCCTAACGAGGAAATTAGGAATAAAATTATTTAGTAAACTAACTTAGAAACCAGAACAACACCAAACATACCTGTATTAATTTGCACAATGTATTTGTAAATTATATTTAAAACTTCGTAGGCTTACATTAAATATATCAAACCAGCTAGAATTTGAAGAATTATTGGCTAACCTCATTGCTCGAACTAAAGGAACATTCATACTAAACATAGTTTTTGATTTTGGTAGTAGGAACAAATTTGAGTTTCTGGTCACTCGAGGTGGTAAATAAAAATTTAATTGTTCAATTAAACCAGGGGAATCGATGAAGTCATTGGCTGCGATCATTACGCACAAACCGCAGTGCCTAAATTTTTTCTATTTTTGGTCGAGCACAAGAGCTATAAAAGCACCCAAATGAGTTCTTTTATAAGGAAATTTAAGTTCTTTTATAGAAATAGAACAATTTTATTCCGAACGGTGGTAACACTGATAATGTCCAAGCTGTCCATTTTGGGTTCGGTTGTGCATTAATTTAAATCGTAATTAATGTTCAGTAGATTTATTTATCTACTTATTTTTATTTCGCACCATTTTTTTAAATGAAACTTATGGATAAATGTATTAATTAAACTTAAACTAGCGTATAAACCAAAGTTTAATGTAAATAGCCACCTTAGCAAATTAAACTTCAAAATTCCCTAAATTTAAAAACTCACGAAATTTTATTTTAAAATCAATCTGAAAACTCAAAATAGAAAAATAGTAGAAGAGATTCGTTTCAGAAGGCATTTTTGAGACTTACTCGTCTTATAAAATGCGTCTTCTGAAACTAGTTCTTTAATATACTATTTTTGTACACTTTCAAGTTTATCAATATTTTCTTTTGAGAAAGAGAGACCATATCACAGATGCATACTCCAGATGACATCTTACTAATGCGCAGTATAATATTTCCACACAGTCAATACTAAGATGTAACGAAGTTCGCCAAACAAAATCCTCAAAGTTTGGTCGCCTTGATAATAGTTTATATGCTCATTAAACAGAAAAGTTTGTTGCAAAGTCACCCCTAAATCGGAGATTGAGTTTACAGTTTCTAGATATTGTGATGAAATATTATATCTGAAGATAATCGGGTTTTTTAATCTATATTTTATGTTTACATTTTTTAATATTTAAAAATAAAGCATTATCTTTACACCATTCCTCTAAGCGATTCAAATCATCGTATACGCAAACAATCAGTAAAGTTCTGGACAACATTATAAATTTTAAATCATCCGCATAAAAGACAATGTGAATATTTGAGACACTGTATTATATCATTAATAAATAATATAAAAAGAATCGGTCCACAATGAGATCCTTGAGGAACGCCTGAAGTAACATTTACTTTACGAAACACAAAATCACCGATTTTAACAAACGAGATGCGATTGTACAAAATGAGCGAAGCCAATTAATTGTGTAGGTATTAAATCCAAGGCGAGACAATTTTAGAAGAAGAACACGAAGAATGATTCTGTCAAAGGCTTTTGAAAATCAGTGTATATCGCATGAACCTGTTGTCAGTTATTCAAGGCATTGGAAATAAATTTTCCGGAACTTTACCACTTATAAACCCATGTTGGTGTTCAGAAATTATTGATCGGCTCATCCATTGAAGTTGTTTACACTATTTTGTCTAAGATTATTGGTACATAGCAGATTGATTAGCAATCCTCTGTAATTATCAATTTGATTTTAATGCCACTTTTGTGAATAGGGATTATGAAACTTGATTTCCACAAGTCAGAAATATACCTAGTTTCAATGATTTGACGAATAAAGCGTAATTAATATTGGTGGAGAATCTTATAACAATTAGTAAATATTACAAAATTTCACAAATCTATATACAGGGTGTCCGGAACTTATGAGCAAAACTTTGGGTGTTAATTCTAGAGTAAAAATAAAGGCCACAAGTTTCTATAACATTTTTTCGAAAACTCAAAGGTAAAGGATCTACAGCACTTTAAAGTTAGATTTTTAAAACATTTTAAAACAATTTTTTTTGTTTCTTAACCGATTAATTTGAAATTTGGCACGCTGATTACTCATACTCATGCGCATAAACGTGCAAAATTTGACGTTCATCCATCGCTTAAAGGGCTGGAACCGCCCTGTCATGCATTTAATTGCTCGAAACTTTTTGCTTTTTGACTTTTGCCAATTTCATTCACATCGATGAACGATCATTAAAACACGCAAAAAAAGGCTTATTTGTTTCACTCAAATCGAGCCGTTTTCGAGAAAACGACTTTAAAGTTTGTCTTGCACCAGCATACATTATACTAATTTATTTCATTTTTGACATAGCAATACGTAACTGGTCCAGTTAATGA